>CATIWM010670084.1:0-14257 GCA_949671775.1 Mallotus repandus
AATAAATAAAATATAGCAGCAAAAATAATAAATTAAAATGATATAAAAATAGTAATAAAAATATTAACTTTACACTAAAATACCCATTTTTACATAAATGGAGAGAAAAAGATGCAAAAATGATGGAAAAATGCAAAATGAATGCAAACACTCCCGAAATCACCCAAACTTCCCACTACTCTATCATATCTTATATCCAAACTTCAAGATCATCACAAAAATTACAATTTTATCGCAATAATAAATATTCACAATAAAATGAATAAAAATGCAAAAAATAATAAAAATGCAAGAAATAAGATGAAGAAGATGAGAAAAATGTTATTTTTAATTAAAAATTATTAAGAGATCCTCAGAGGGACCGGGTAATTACCCTTGATGCTTGTTTTATCGAAGATGTGGTTTCGTTTGGATGTAATGGTCTAAATCCTAAGACAAAATAGAAGAAAAATGATTTTGGATTAGTCTTTGGGGTAGATGGGGTCTCCAATTGCTTTAAGAGTGAGAAAAGGTGAGAGAAAATCACCCAAAATAGTAGGTTTTTCTCTTTTAAGACGTCTGCCTCAAAAAATGTGCCACTCCCCTCCTCCAAAAGAGGAAAAATCACATTTTTATGGATCAGGTCTGAGGACCCACGAGTTTCGGTCATGGACCCATGCTTTTAGGTCAAGGCGCGTGAGTTCTCAGACCCATACAGTGGTGTTTTAGTCATTTTGTCCCACGAGCTTGGGTTACCTATACTCATGGGTCATTAACCCAAGCTCATGGGTTGACCCGCCCACATGGGCTTTTTACCTACTACTTGGTCCTTTTTGGCCTAATTTGGCTCTTTTTGGATTTTTGGTATATTTTTGGTTTTTGGTATCTTTTGGATTTTTTCTCGATCTAAGCACACTCAAGAAAACTTCTTAAGAAAAAACTTCCTAAGAAAATTTTTCCCCTGTTTGACTGACATGAATCCTTCATCATTGGAATTTTTGGGGGACCGTTAAAATTTAGGTATCAACAGTTGCCCCCTGCTTTGCATGCGTTGATCAAGCCATCACTTGTTGATGCATAAGAAGCAAAAGTTTAAAAACAAATGAGATGTAAAAACTTTCATGAGGGTGCTATGTAGCCTTCGTTAGGCTAAAAAGCAAGGGTGCCATGCAACCTTTACCAAGCTACAAACGGCGGGTGTCGTGTAACCTTTACCAAGCTATAAACGACGGGGTACTGTGACCTTTTACAAGCCACAAGCGGGGTACACTATATAGCCCTGACAAGCCTCAAGTGTCAGGTTTCAAAGAAACCAAAGTGCATGTAAAATCTTTTTTGGGTGCTATGTAACCTTTGCTTAGCTACAAAGCGTGACACACCATATGACCTTGCATGGGCCTCCGGTTCAAGTGTTGCCAAGGACATTTTTTATTACTGAGTGGAAAGCAAGCGTTCCACATGATAAGGAGGAAATTCACCAAATAAATTCGTTGAGGATCGCAATGCTCGAGGCAACCCTTGATGTCATATTGTTCCCTTTGGAGGTAAATGCTTAATCTTACTTCTCTCTTCTACTTCTTTTTTTATTTCTTTTTTTTTTGCTAAGTGTTTTCCATTCTCAGACATTCCTCACCTTTTGAGATTCAGTGTGAATGTCCTTGAAGAGTTCTTTGAATACTCTTACTCCTTTGGGGAGTATTGGAGTAGATTTATTCATTTTTCTCCTTCTTCTTTCTTTTTTTTTCTCTTTTTTGTTTGCATTCAAACCTCTTCTAGGGTTTAACATGATAATCGCAAGTTACTCAAATGTCCCAGTCCCCTACGACTTTTCCTTTAGTGGACTTTCTAACTTTTATGAGGTTGTCAAGCATTAGATTGATTAGAGGTGAGAATCTCGACTCAAAGATGCTGGTCAAAGTTGGGAAACCTTGAAAATCTTGTTAAAATGAGACGGCCACTGTTGAGGTTGATTGGTTTGTCTCTGTTATGTGCCTCCTCTCTGGTGTGAGTACACCTCCAAGAGCACATAGAAAATGATGCAAGTGTATATGTAAGCACCCAATTCCGGGATGATTTAAAAAGGGATGCAACGAGGATCCAATGGTGAAAATTTAATTGAAATTAGTACTTGAATTTTGATTCTTGAATCTCATGGACTTGATTGCTAAGTTTTTAGGGCTTAATTGAAAATTTCTTTTTCTTTTTCTTTTTTGGGTCAATTTCAAAATATCATAAAAATAAAATAGGGACCGAAGTGCAAAAAACTAGGATTGAAATTGTATAATTCCAATCATAATTATATATTGCCGACCAGAAATATGTAATTCCGATCGGAATTACACATTTTTTATCTGAAATATGGAATTCCGATGGAATTTCACATTTTTGATCGGAAATGCACACTTCCGATAAAAAATGCACACTTCTTATCAAAATTGCACACTTCCGATCAGTTTTCGGCATTATTTTGAGCAATTTTAATTTTTCAAAATTAAATTTTCTTGATTTTGATTGGTCCAAAAATAAATTTAGAGTTAAATAGTGACTCTGTTTAGTGATAATCACAGATTATTGATACTTTATTAAATTTCAAAGGGATTTAGTATCCTAATTCTAAAAGGACTTTGTTTCCTGTAGTTTATGTCCTAGATTTTCTAAGTTTACTACCTCTATTTAAGTCTGTGATTTAACACAGCACAGAAGGAAGTTTTTTTGGGAGAAAAACCATACAGTAAAAAAAAAACTTTTGTTATTTTCTTTTGGTTTTCAAAAGCAAGCAAGCAGTACTCGGGAAGGAAGATCAATTCAAGAATTTGATTTCAAGCAACCAAACGTTGAATTAATAAACAAAACTTTGAGGAGAAATCAAACAACATCACATTCATCTTCATCCCTTTTTTTTTCTTTATTTGTTTTTTCTTTTAATTTTTATTTCCTTTTTATTTCTTTTATTCATTCTAATTTTTCCTTTTTTTTATTTTGTTCTTTAATTTTATGGGAGATTCAAAATTATGGAGTAGTCATGGAGATCAGACCAATCCACAAAAACCCATGAAAGCCATGGATTCAATTTAGTGTGTTCTTTTTTATTTTTATTTTTTATGATATATTGATTTGTTGATGTTGTTTTCTTATTATTTGTGTAATTTATTTAGCAATTTATTATAAATTGCAATAACCCCATTAGTGGGATCATAATAAAGTTTTTTATTTTTTTGTGTTTTGTTTTAAAATTGATTAGTAAATTAGGTTTATTTGGTAAAAATACTAATTAAAATTAATGGTGGCCTTAGTTAATTTAGGTTGTAGGTAAAATAAATTAGGGTTAGATATCATTAAATGCATATTTGTATTGTTTTTGTCTATTTACATGTTTTATTGTTTTATTATGATTTATATGTTTTAATTGTTTGTTTGATTTTTTTATGTTTTATTTAGTTTAGTTTATTTGATTCAATTTTTATTATTATGTTTGGTTTTATTTGTTTAAACTCATAATTTTAGGTTTTAATTGGGTTCACTTTTAGTTAATTAAGTTTAATAATTTAATTAGGTTTTAGGGTTAATTAATTAAAAGATTTGTTGTCCATAATTAATTTAGATCTTAGGTTAGTGATAATCTAGGCTCACCTAGTTAATTTAGACATAGGTCCACTGAGTTAATTTAATTAATTAGACTTAGCCCATTAATTAAGCACTTTTCTATAATTTGTAGAATTAGGATCACCTTAGATTTAAAACATGTAGAATTAGGCCCGCTAATTTAATTTAACTCTTTTTCATAATTTGTAGACTTAAACCCATTATTTTGAATTAAAAAAATAGGCTTAGGCTCATTAAATTAAAATTGAGTAGTAATTAGAGTTTTAAGCTTTGGGATCACTTTTATTTAAAACATGTAGATTTAGTTAACTTTAATTAAAATTAATGTAGATTAAACTAGGGGGTTATGAGATTAAATGAATGCATTGTTTATATGCTTTTTCATGACTAGTTTGCTTGGAGTTGATTGTTAAAATAAGGGTTTATATGAAATTGCATGTAAATAGAGAATAAGATAATAATTCATAAAATAATTCTAAATGAACATGAGACTGAAAGAAGTTGGTATTCCGTATCCAAAATCTTCCTGGTTGTAGTGCTAACTTTCTTTCAGAGAATTGAGTTATCACCACCATCGATTTGTCCCAGTTATTAGCCTGGGTGGCGACTCCTCATCTCCACGCTATTTGTTTATGATGTAGTACTGTGTTCTCTTGAGCTCTAAGCTCAAACAGTGTCGCGATTGCAAAAAACTTGGACGCGCGCTAAACTATGCCTTCTACAGTGGTGAATCCATTGGGGATAAAAGATATTGATTCTACTTGTGTTCTTTAGAATTATTTGTTAATTATTATTTTATTCTTGCATTCATTTTTGCATGTCCTTACTAGCTGATGGCGTTAGTTTATAGTCCCTTTATTCCAATAGCTTCCTGGGATTGTAAATTAGCTAACCATCAGTCTTAGCCTTAACTCGGTTCAAGAGAGTTTACCAGGCTCATCTAACTAGAGTCTATGACCTAAGTCTTAAAGGGGGTAGTCTTCTCTTGAGTTTGTAAGGGATGCCGAGCCCCTCTGACCTTAGCCTGTAACTCAAGTCTTAAAGGAGGGCATCTTGCTAAGGAAACTTTGACCTTTTCACCAGACTCATCTCATGTAGTGGCCCAGTAACTTCCCTTAGGATCTACCTAAATTGTTTGTGTTTGTTGTCATGAGGTATTTCCATTTATAAAAGCCTAAGCCCATACTTTAAAAGCCCATTTGGACTAATAAGGATTGAGCTAAACTTTTATACCTAGAAATGCTGTTTCCATGCTTTTACTGCTTTGAGAGATATGGCATGTGTGTCGGTTCTTGATATCCCCTGTTGATATTAAGGCCAAGACAAAAAATCCTAGGAAAAGAGACTCGCCATTGAATCACATGTGTAGGAAGAATAAGGTTGGAAGGATGTATATTGTACACTTGATTTGTTACCCACTACATGTTACTTGTTGCATAGCATGTGCATCATGCATACATGCATCACATGTAGATAGTGCATCGCACTAACACCTTGTCTTATAGCCATTATAGAGTCATATGAGTCATCTTATGTTTATAAATGAAATGGTGGCAGACTGGAGATAACTACTTCAAGTCCGCAATCAATTGCAAAAGAGATCCTGACCATACTAGAGAAGAGTCATATCAATCCACTTTACTTAGAAGCACTACTTGCACAGGCACCAATACTAACTTGGACGACATTAAGGGAGCACTGATGAATGACATGGGAGCAATGATGCAAGATGAACTGAGACAAGCCTTGACTAGATTAATACCACCTGAACCTGTACCCGCTACTACTATTCCACCTGTTGGGGAAAATCCACTTACTAATAATGACAATGTTGGGGGGTAACCCTCATATGCTGCTAGGAATGTACCCGCCATGGACATAAAAGTTGAGGATGTTGAGAACTACAGGTAGAGAAGGCTAAAAAAGAATCATTTGAACTGGTGCAAGACCTTGACATTTGTAGACCTATATGATGATGGGTTGCAAGCTGAGGAGATTGAGACTGAAAAGAAGAAGGCAACCAGAAGCACTGGAGTGAGGAACTATGAAACTAGGGGCACATAACAAGGAAACACTAGCCGAGTTGTGAAAGTACATGCTTTCCAATAACCAATAAGGTTCTCAAACTTTGACCAACCCATTTCAAAAGTCCTGGAGTGCCTAATTCAAAAGGGTTTCCTCCGACCCCTCACTTTTTCTAAACCACCAAACCCAAATGTCCCAGGCTATGACCCAAATAGCTATTTTAAAGTTCATCAAGTTCATCAAGTTAATGGTCATCCAACAGACACTTGTATCCGCTTGAAACATAAAATCCAAAATCTCATTGATGCTGGAAAGATTACCGACCCTGAAAAATCCAATAAAAACCCTAGCACCAAAAATAATCCTTTCCCAAACTACCAAAATGCACCACCCCCAGCAACTATGACAATTAATTCAGGAGTTAGGGAAAAAGAAGTGTTAAGTTGCTTTGAGGACCTTAATCTTAAGCTTCCAAATGCCCCTAGGGGAGTAGAAGATTTGTTAGGCCAACCCTCATACAAATTTAACTATAAGGTGTTTTACTCTAAACCACCTTTTTATGACATTCCTATTGAGTCAATTGTGCCTGGAGGATGGGGAGATGAATTTGAGAATCATAAGCCAACAAGTGAGAAATTGTCACTAAAGAAAGAAACATGCATGGTGGAAATATGGAAAGATGGAAAGAAGGACCAAAATGTCGGGACTACTGACGTTTGGTACAACTCTGATGAAGAGGACAATATGGGTTACAATGTGTGGACATATACTTTTGAAGTGAACTATGTCACTAGAAGTTGGAAAGGTTATAAGCGAATTGAGAAAAAGGCAGACAAGGCAATAGAGAGAGAGGAAGGTGAACAAGAAGAAATAGCCAAAATGCAAGAAGAGGATTTAATCATTGAATAGTCAAGAGGGCTAAAGCAAATGTAAGCATCTGGGAGCTTCTAATGCATTCCAACAGTCATAGAAAGGCTCTTATTAAGGCCTTATCCAAAATGAGCATCGAAACTGCTGCTATACTTGAGGCTATGCTAGTAAAAGTTACTAAGAAGAAACATGGAGTGATAACATTCTAAGATGAGGATTTACCATTGGAAGGCCAAAATCACAACAAAGCTCTGTTTATCCTAGCTAAAGTTAGAGGTAAAAGAACTAATTACGTGATGGTGGATGATGGTTTTGCAATTAATGTATGCCCATTGAAGATCCTGCCTAACTTAGTTATGAAAATGGATGATTTGATAAGTTTAGATTTAATACTCAAAGCTTATGATGATAGCACAAGGAGTCTAGAAGGCACATTCCAGACTTTAATGAAAACAGGTACTGTTGAGTCGATATTGGAATTTACTATTTTAGACATACCTGTTACTTATGCCTTGTTGTTGGGTAGTCCTTGGTTCCATGTTCTTGGAGGAGTATCCTTGATTGTACATTAAAAGATACAATTCCCTCACAAAGGAGAAGTGGTGACCATAGATGCAAGCATGAGTAAAGCTGTCACGACTATACTAGACAGTCAAAAGCAAGTGATAGCTCCTTCAAGTTTCCAAGTGGCTAGAATCTTTGATGAAACTGAAATGGATCGCAGAGTTGTAAAGATGATGGAGGAAATGCAATATCAACCTGGATTGGGATTAGGAAAAAACCAATAAGGCATCCACAAGTTGCCAAGTGTCAAAACCCAGAATGATACCAAACAGTTAGGATATACAGAGATGGAATTGAATGGCAAGTAAATGAAGAAAGGATCAAAGAATAAAGGGAAAGCTCTACAGAAAGTACCACCTCTTAGAAAGAGTTTTGTCAAAGAGGGAAAGGGTAAATTCTACCTGGGTACTGTAGAACTTGCCAATGTAGCTGGAGTGAATGTTCCTGAATTTGAGATTTTCAAGGAACATATCATAGAGGGTCTTATGCGAGACAACCAGGAGGTTGTGATGAAGCAAGTTGTTGAGAAGATGGGAACTATCATCGTCGAGGAGCTACTGCGTCTGCCACCTAACAAAAAGCCACCACAACATTTAGCTACTATCATTAGTAATAGTTTTAGTGATGTTTTTTATAGAGAAACTGATGTAATAATGTCCGGTATTTATGAGGACAAAAACTCTATTTTTCCTATGGTTAATGATATAAATTCTAGTTTGGCTTACTTGTGTGATGTTTGTCTTGATGGTACTGTGCATTTTAATATTGATCGTCTATGAATGTTAGACATAGATTCTATTCAATTAAATTCATTTAACATGGGCACATATGATAATCCAAAGAACATTTTTATATCATATAATGTAACTCCTGAAGAGAGGGAAAATTTTGAGAGAATATTAACACAAAGAAAGACAGTATTTTCTTGGTCCTATGAAGACAAGCTAGGTTTACATTGGGAAATTGCAGAGCATCATATTCCAACTTATCTAAACGTTAAGTCATTTAAACAGAAGCTTTGCAAATTAAAACTTGAATGGATGGAAAACATAAGGGAGGAGATTGCTAAGCAAATGCAGGCAAATTTCCCTGATATAGTGGAATATCCTCAATTGTTAACCAATATAGTGCCAATTCCTAAGAAAGATGGTAAGGTGAGAATTTATGTGGATTTCAGAGACTTGAATAAAGCGTGTCCCAAGGATGACTTCCCTTTACATTATATTGATGTATTGGTTGAGAATGCTGCATTGAGCGTAATGCATTCTTTTATGGATGGCTTTTCAAGTTATAACTAAATATTGATGGCCGTTATGGATAAGATTAAAACTTCTTTCATCATGGAATGGAGAACATATTGTTACAAGGTAATGCCCTTCGGGTTAAAGAATGTAGGGGCAACTTATCAGAGGGCATCAACTACGTTGTTCCATGACATGGTACACAAAGAAGTGGAGGTCTATATAGATGATATGATGGTTAAGTCAGAAACAAAGAAAGGACATTTTGAGGCCTTGGAAAAGTTCTTAGCCAGAGTTGAGAAGTATAATATGAGGCTCAATCCGAAGAAATGTATTTTTGGGGTAACTTCAGGAAATTTGCTTGGATACATAGTCTGCTAGAAAGAAATAGAAGTGGATCCATATAAGATCAAGGCCATTCAAGAGATGCCTATACTAAAAATAGAGAAAGAAGTTAGAGGATTTATAAGGTAACTTAGTATATCAGCAAGTTCATAGCCAAGCTTGCTATTATTCATGATCTTATTTTCAAGCTCTTGAAGAAAAATCATCTTGTGGAATGGAATGAGGAGTTCCAAAAAGCTTTTAACAAGATCAAGGAATACCTTACAAATCCACCAGTTTTAAAACCACCTAGACTAGGGAAACCCTTGATTTTGTACTTAGCTTTAGAAAAGAAAGTAATAGGGGCAATGTTGGCACAAAGAGGACCAGAAGGGATAGAACATACAATCTACTACTTTAGAACCTGCCATATGAAGAGAAGTATAACCTGGTAGAGAAGAATTTTTTGATCATGATTTGGGCTACAAGGAAACTAAGGCATTATTTCCAATCATATAAAATACAAGTTGTTTCAAGAATAGATCCTTTAAGGTACTTATTTCAGGCACCCACTTTGACTAGAAAGATGTCTCGATGGTTAGTATTGCTAACAGAATTCGACATAGAGTACATCACTACAAAGGTTATCAAAGGAAGAGTTACGGCAGAGTTTCTAGGTCAGAACACGATAGAAGTAGATGAACAGTGGACTTTAGAGTTTCCTGATGAGAATCTAGCAATGATCGAATGTAGAGAGTGGAAGTTGTATTTTGATGGAGCTATGAACAACAAAGGAGCAAGATTAGGATTAATCCTTACTATACTAGAAGGGGAAACTATTCCTATGGCCAAGAAACTGGATTTCAAGGTCACAAATAACATGGCTGAGTATGAAGCATGTATCTATAGGATAGAGGCAGCTTTAGCAGCTGGAGTAAAGAATCTACTGGTTTATGGTGATTCCTTGTTAATCATTAGTCAGGCTAATGAAGAATGGGAAGTAAAGGAAGAAAGGTTAAAACCTTATGCTAGCTATTTGAAAGATTTAATGAAAGGGTTTAATAAATGCCTTTTTGTTCACTAGTTAAGGGATGAAAACCAGATGGTAGGTGCATTGGCAACTCTCTCTTCAATGTGGGATAGTCCGACTGGAATGACTATTAAACCTTTGTTGATAATAAAGGCAAAAGCCCCATATCATGACAATGAGCAAGTTATGAATGTTCATATGGGATTTGAAGAGAAACCATGGTTTTACGATGTTCAAAAATTCATAGAAGAGAGAAAGTATCCAGATGAGGCAACTTGAAAGGAAAAATATGCTCTTTGTGTTCTTGCACATAATTATGCAAGTCATGACGGAGTATTATACAAGAGGATGATGAATGGTACACAGTTGAGATGTCTAAAGAAAGAAAAAGCAGAGGAAGTAATGAAAGAAATCCATGCAGGAGTTTTTAGACCTCACATGAATGGGATTATCTTGGCAAAGAAAATTCTACGACAAGGATACTATTAGATGAGCATGGAAAGGGATTGCATCAAAACAGTGAGGCAATGTCACCAATGTCAAATACATGGGAACTTGAAACAGTTACCACCAACGGTACTGAATAGTCTATCTTCTCATTGGCCTTTTGCAGCATGGGAAATAAACATTATTGGAGAGATAAGGCCTCAAATATCAAACAGGCATATGTACATACTAGTAGCAATTTATTACTTCTCTAAATGGGTAGAAGTAGAATCATTTAGCACTTTGAAAGCAAAGCAGATGGAAAAGTTTATATAGAAGAGTCTTATTTGCAGATATGGAGTTCCACATCATATTATGACAGATAATGGGGTTCATTTCCAGGCAGAGACATTAGAGTTATTGTAGAAATATCAGATTGAGCATCATAAATCCTTGCCTTATCAACCTTAAGTTAATGGGGCAGTTGAAGTGGCAAATAAGAATGTGAAGAAAATTCTCTCTAAGATGGTTAAAACCTACAAAGATTTGTCTGAGTATCTTCCTTTTGCTTTATGGGGATATAGAACAATAACATGAACAACAACATGCCAAACTCCATTCTCAATGGTGTATGGATGTGAAGCAGTTTTGCTAATAGAGACTAAGATAAAGTCTTTAAAGGTAGTTATGGAAGCTAAAACTCCTGAGAGTTAATGTGCACAAAAGAGATATGAACACATTGCATCCTTAGATGCGAAAAGGATGGATGCTTTATTCCATTCTCAGATTTATTAAAATAGGATAGCCAGATCATTCAATAAAAAGGTTAAACCTGGGAAGATCAAAGCTAAGGATATGGTGCTAAAACAGTTAAGGGCTATGGTGATTGATCTAAGAGGAAAATTCAAGCCTAATTTGGAAGGGCCATATATGGTTAAGACAGTCTTGCCTAAAGGAGCTGTAAAGATTTCAGATCTTAAGGGGAACGAATTCACTGAGCCATTCAACCTGGATCGCCTTAAGAAATACTATCTCTAACAAAAAGAAGGAAAAAGAATAAAAGTCCATTGACTAGAAAACATGAAAAGGCTGGTCAAGCAAAAGTTAGGACATTCTTGATGTCCAAAAAACCCGTAAAGGGTTGGTAGGAAAAAATTAGGGAATAAATAAGAGCGATCCTACTAATTAGAAAACCCACAAAGGGTTAGTCAGGCAAAAATTCGAGAATTAAAGTGATTGAAAAATATTCAGTTAGAAAATTTGAAAGGACTAGCTGATAACAGCAGTTATATTAAATTATGTAACAAATATACTCATTTTTGCTCTAATTAATGAATTAAATTAAAATAGAGTTTTTGCTCTAAAAGCATGTTCTATCTTTATCATATTGCATAAGTACTAGAAAGGAAAATAAAACATGGAAAGTCCAAAAACTAGATCTATGAGACCTTTTTGTTTTTTGTTCTCTAAAAACTATGTTCTTTGCTTTTTCTTTTGAGATTCATTGTATAATGCTTGAACTCTCTTATATCTAGTGTATCTTGGTGGTTCTGCAGTCTATAGCACAACCCATATCTTGTAGTTATCATCAGTAGTTGCATCAGCATTAAGAGTCAGATTTTATTCAAGAGTCCTTTGAGGCCATAAACTCTTTACTTTGTTCTGGAAGTTTTACCTTAATGGAAAGCCTTCAAAATCAGTCAAGATAATGACGATGAAATGACGACAGAGATGGGAAGGAGAAATAAAAGTAGAAAAATACAGTCGAGGAAAGAGAATACAATGGTCATATAAGCTAGTGGTCATATATTTGAGTTTCCACCAAGGGCAGGTCCAAGTGATCTCAGAATCTGCAAGGTTCTTTATCCTGTTAAACCAGTGATTAGTGGTATGTAAGTCCTTTATTATCAAAGGACGGGATTGCAACTGATGAGGCTGATAAGTCATAGGGTTGGCAGGAACATTGAGCAAACTCAGCTTATCTTGTGACCAAATCTAAGAAAGAAGAAGAAGAAGAAAGAAAAGAAAAGAAGTAAGATAAAATAAAGCTCACAAAGTTGAAAACCCTAAAGGGCGACTTAGGAAAAAATTAGAGCATGCCTACTAAGTTGAAAACCCGAAAGGGCAACTTAGGTAAAAATTAAGGCATAAAAGAAAGAAGAAAAAAGATTCTAGTTATATACCTGAAGGAGAAGTAAACTACCAAAAAGACAGTTTTGAGTCTTAAAATGATCTAAACCAATTATGGTTTCATCAAGAATCACAGGCATTGGGTTTGCTTCAGCCTCTACTTGTTCCAAAATGCTAATTATTCTTGTATTAGCATCTCCATGGGAAGAAACTAACAGAAACTGAGCATAAATGTTAAGAACCCCCAAGGATTAGAACCACAAACTCTAATATATATGAACCTGTGAATTACTATGGTAATGTCTAGGTACAAAATGCCTCCTCATGATAGTTTTAAGTGCAATCCAACTATCAATAGGCTCTTCCATGTTCCTCCTCCTACTAACCACCAACTGATCCCACCAAACTATAGCATACTCACTAAATTGGGTAACCACCAATTTCACCTTTTTCTCCTCTGAAAAGTTATGGCAATCAAAGATAAGGTCAACTCGCTTTTCCCACTCCAAATATGCTTCCGGATCAGTTTTTCCCAAGAAGGTAGGAATCCTAAGTTTGATGCTACCCAAGTTCCTATCAACATCATCATAGTTCCCATAGCCATCAAACTCACCACTAAAGTGCCCTCTACCTCTACTAAGATTTTGGTACCTCCTAGCCCCTCCACCCATGCCTCTACCAACCCTACCATAGGCTGCATTATCATACTGCTCAAAACCCTTGTCAACATCATCCTCATTCACCCTAATTTGCTGCCCATAATTGCCTTGCACGTTCACACCTTCATTTGGCCTATTTCCCATACCTCGGGCAAGTGCATTAATTTGGTCTAGAATGGCTTGTTGATTGGCTGCCATATCCCTTTGTTGGGCTGCCATGTCAAATTGCAATCTCTCCATTTGCTCATTCATATTCCTTATACTTCGTTGCACTCTCTCATTTTCATGCATTTGTGCCACGGGTATGTCGGTATTTTGCACATTATCACCTCCATTAGAGCCACTTGACATGCTGCAATAAGAGTTAGTATGCAATAATAATAATAAAAAAATGAATTAAGGACCTCACTAACACTCCCTCACGTGTTTACTCTCAATTAATGGGGATGGTCACTCGTGTTTCACACAATCAAGAATGATCACACAAGGTTGAAAACTTACACCACTCATATTTTTTCAAGGATTCTTATGTGAATCAATAACCACAAGCCAAGTTTTTCACTATACTTGTGTCATACATCGAATTTTGACTGTCCCCAAAAAGGTCCAGTGATAAAAACATCTCTCTAAACTTAACAAGTGTCTGTTCATTCATACAGCCTCTGAACCATGTCGTAAGCCCGAATCGAGCAAAATCAACTACCGAATTACTAAGTTATACCCCGATTTTATGAATTATGAATTATTAGAATGATAAGTAGCTAATTTTAAGCAATCATTGCTAAAAACGAGCAACTCATCAGACCGAAGTTCAACTTCATGAAAATAAAAAGTTGATTTTAATGAAACAGACATTGGAAATACGTCTGTAAGTCCTTAAAACTTCTAGAAGTGACCCCGAAATAGTGTGTGCAACCTTGAGAAGTAACGCGTGAGCGAAATTATAGTGCATTATCACGCCCGAACATATTTTGCTGACCAAGAAAATAGAAGATAATTTTGATAAAACAAACCTTAGAAACACATTTAGAAGGCCCAAAAACCCTAAAAAAGACCCCTAAAACAACGCAATCGGAGCCCGGAAAGGCCACATAACGCATGCAAGAGTGTGTGATCATGCACCCAAATTTATGATCATGCACAAATGCACATGATGACTCACCCAACTCAGTGATCACGTGCAAATGCAGGAGATCACGCGCACCAGAGGAGTGATCACGCGCATTTGACCTATTTTTCACACATTTTAGGCATTTTTCCCTATAAATAGGGGTCTCAACCTCCCATTTTAACAAGGCTAAAGCCTAGGAAACACCAGCAAGAGCCAAAAAAAGAGAGCGTGCACACACTAAAACACTGTCAAATTGAAGGCTTAGGAGCCCCAATCCACACACCTTTAGCCCACT
>CATIWM010670102.1:0-14594 GCA_949671775.1 Mallotus repandus
AAAAATATACTGAGCAAAAAAATATTTGATAAAAAAATAGTACCTTAAAAATAGAAAAAAAGTTTAGCCAAAAAATGTTGAGAAAAAAACGAAGAAAGTAGGAAAAAAAATGTTTAATTCAAAAAAAAAATAGAAGGATCAGATTTGATTTAAAAAAATAGAAGAATCAAATTGGTGATTAGTCAAACTATATCAGCGATTTTGCTGTTGAAACAACTTCTAGAAGAGTCAAAGAGCTTCTAGAAGAGCCATGGTCTACATTTGAAAAAAAAAATCCTTAAAGCTATTTTTGAAAATACTTTTGGTCAATGTAGCTTTTAATTTTATTTTTTATTTTTTGGCTATTTATGAAAAAAAATTCTATTTTTAAATTTCAATAAAATATTTTTAAATTTATCCAATTTATTAATGTAAATAATTATTTATTTAAAATAATTAAAAATACTTACATAATAATAAAAGAATTATATTTACTATTGAAAATTTGTTAAATTCATAAATGACTTTCATTATAATAATTTTAAAAAATAAATATTTTTTAATATGAATAATTATCACTCTAGATAATTCAAAATTTTAAATTATTTCATAATTATTTATTTAAAAATATTTAAAAATGCCTAACTTTTTTTGAGAGAAAAAATATCTAACTTTAACATTTAAATAAAATTTGTCATGTTTTACTACACATGCATATATGTAATTTTTAAAAATTTTATTAAAATAATAGCCCATCACAAATTTAAAAATTTATCATACGTAAATTTAATTTTTGATTATCATGTCAACACTTTCTATTCAACTAATCAAATAATTTTTAAATTAAAATATTTTTCAAAATTAAAAATGGGATAAATTTATCAAAAGTTGTAAACGTTTGATTTTTTTACGCCAATAGACCTTTATGGATTTTATAGCATAAAGGGAAAATTTGACATTTTACAGATGTCATATCAACATATTTTATTCAATTTTGACTAAATGTCTAGTTGTGCTAAAATTGCCAAAAATTAATGAGATTGGAACATTTTTGTCAAAATTAAAAAGCTGGGATAAAATTACAAACGCCGTAAACATTTGGATTTTTAATACCAATAGGCCATTTCAATTTAAGGAATAATACATCTACAACCCCTTGTACTTGGCACAATTGGTCAGTTTGATACCTTAACTTACAGTTTTGTCATTTCAACACTTAAACTTGTCAAAAATGCACTAATCTAATGACATAATATATCTATCATCTCTTGTACTTGCAACTTTTTGTTAGTTTGACACCTCTACTTTGCAGTTTTGGTCAATTAAACTTTTATGATATGACACATGTTAATTCGTTATTACATGGCACATGTGCTAATAAGGGGTTTAAGAAATACAATTTAGGAGATTTCAAATGTTAAAATGACAAAATTATAAGTAGATGTGTCAAACTAACAAAAATTAGCAAGTACAGGGGTAACATATGTGTTATATCTCAATTTAACTTTGGTTTTGACTTTAACAATCAATTTGTATTATTAATATATATGTTTAAGTGATCATAATCGTGAGGGTCACTGGATAAAAAACTTTGTCAACCTTCAATTGGTCAGGATTGACTCCTCATGATTGACTAATCATGCACATGATTAGTAACTCTTAATTTTTAAGCTTGGAAATGCTTCTTAATTTTTCCTAATTTATGTACACTTGAAATACACATATTAGTAACTCAAAATTGACTTTATTAAAATCAAAACAATGTAAATTAGGCCTTGATCCTACAAATAGCCAACAACAAAAAACCTCACTATCTTAGTCATGATCTTGAGGAGCATCTCAAGGTAAAAGAGAACCAAAATTCAAGTTTTTTTGGTGTGCCTGTCCTCTTTATAATCCCACTAATTATCATCAGCAGCACCCTCACGTCCGTGAGCAAGATTCTCATAATCATAAATAGGCAAGTTGATCATGAACAAGTAGAATTCAAATGGAGTTTTGGGGCAGTCCTCCTTATAGTCCTTCCTCACAATCTTGCACATGCTTGTGACCCCTATTCTATAGCTCTTAATGGCTAGTTTGTATAAGCAATAACTACATTTTTGTTCCCCACGATCGTAAGCATGTCTCCAAGTTAAAAAAGCTAAAAATTACATTAAATGAAAAATGAGAAGGGTGGAGCCTGAAGAACCTATCTTTAATTGTTAGTTTTTACTTTATAGCTATGAATACCTCTTAGATATCACATTTAAGAGGTTGGACAAATGGTTGAGAAATTTTATAATGTTCTCACAAGCTTTGTATATTCATTTCTTTAAACTCTCTTTGTAAATATTCAATTCTTTGTAAACAAACTCTTGTTGAATTTGTATATAACACTCTTGTAAAGGTTGGGGTGAGTTAGTGATAAGATTCTTCTCCACTCCTTTCTTAGGTATAAGTTAGGGTAAGGAGGTTCTAACTCACTAAAAGTTTGAGTGTTAGCATTACTAAAATACTTGGTTAAGAGGTTTAAAAGTGAGCCCTGGGTAATACTTTTGTTGATTAGTGTAAAAGTTTGAGTGTTAGCCTTAGGAAACACTTGGTTTGGAAGGTTATGTTAAGCCTTGAAAAACACTTATAACAATCTTTATGAATAAGATTGGGTTTGAAAATTCTAACTTAGGGATAAGTTAGGTGAAAGATGTAGGATTAAATGAGAATCTGAACTCCCTAAAATCACTTATGTTCTTATGAATGTTCTCTTTCTCTATTTCTCATTCTTATTCTTGTTTTATTCTTGATTGGGTTCTTTTGGAACTTTTTTTTTAATTACCTTCTAATTTCTTCTTAATTTTTAATTTTCTTTTTATCAATCCAAAAGTCATATTCACCCCTTTCTCTCTCTCTCTCTCTATATATATATATATATATATATATATATATCTATATAAGGCAAGATAATGAGAATAGTGAGAAGAAAGCGCATAAGATGAGATGAGATAATATTATTCTTGAATAGAGGTGAGTATAAATAATCAAAAATTGAAAATTGAACTGAATCGACTGGTTTTGTTTGGTTTTAAATTTTGTAAAACTAAAACATTTGGTTCAACTTTGATGGTTAAAAATAGGAATAAGGTTTGATTTAACCCTCAAACTTTTCGTAAAAGTTTAATTTGGCCCAAAATGATATTTTTTGTCAATTCAGTCTGAAACTTGCACTTAATGTCTCATTTAAACCCATTTTTTGATAAAATATAGAACGTGTAACACACGTCCATTTGAAGGTGCGTCCATAGTTAAAAAAAAATTATCAGTATAATTAAGTTAAGTAACTAATTAATAATGGGAAAGGTGAAAACCAAAAGAAGACTTGTCAATTTCACCTTTTCTCTCTTTCAATCTCAACCCTAAATAAATCAAAGCCTTTTCCCCTCCCAATCTCAAACCCTAAACAAATTAACTTCCTTCTCTCTCTTCCACTCCACTCTCGCTTGTTCCTAAACACAGCGTGACCTTTTAGTGTTGTATAATATAGCAACAACAATAGTGGAGAATTTGCATACCGCTCTTAAAGTTCGCGGTTTCACTATCGCTAATGACAAAGCAAAGGACAAGCTATGGTGAGAAGTGGAGGAGAAGAAGAAAGGAAGGAAAAATGGCGTCAAAAGCAGCGGTGCCGTTTTGGAGAGCAGCGTGGGAGACTTGGATTCTTCCTCTGCATAATCACTCATTTATTGAGGTATATCAATTACTAATATCTCTTCTTGTCTACTACTACCTAAAACACCAGAGGAAGAAGCAGAAGAAGTTGCTTGAGTAGCACTTCCCTCTTCCAATCCCCGATTATTACTGCCGTCACTACCACTACTAGTGCTAACTTGTGTCTTATCTGCCTAGAATAAAACATTTGTAGGGAAGTTTAGAGACTCTGTTGAATACCCAGAAGCCAAAATTTCCTCTTGAGACTGAAAACCACTACTCTCTTGCAAATTACTATGCTCAAAACTAGAGTCTCTAAACCACCACCATGAATAGACTTATTATAGCGCTTACCATAATCCTGCCTATTATTTCAACTATTGGTGAGTCATCTAAATTGCCTATAATTGATAATAATAATAAAGAATCAAGAACACCTAGATAAAAAAGATATGTTCTTTGGGTATATATGTTAAAAAAATGAGGAAATGAGAAAAACCCAGAAGAGAAAAAAGATGTGTTCTTTAATGTGTATAGATAACAAAAATGAGAAAATGAGTAATACATAAATGAGAATTTAAAGAAAGATAATGGAAAATGTAGCAAAATCCAAATGGGTTTCATTTACTTTGATGTGATTAGTCAGAGGTAAAAAAAGATTAGCTAAAAGAAAATGGATGGTATCTACCAAGAATGAGCTGGAAGTTTCATATATAAAAGAAGAGGAAAAAGAATTGAACTTGTAAGCTAAAGTTTATAAATGGTGTAGATAGAAAAATTTGTTAAGAAAATTCAACTTTGAAGATTGGATAATTGGACTTTAATTATGAGATTGAATGACGAGGAAGAAGATGAGAAGAAGATGATGATGAGTTTTGGGTGTAAATCAATGGAACCAAAAAGAATTGGGAGCACCATCACTCTCTTGAATCAATGTTCCGCTTATGGTTTATGCTGATGTAGCTACTGCTTCTTCTTCATCTTTTGAGCATGAAAAAAAAAGAGAGAAGAGAATGGGATGATTATAATAGGTTAAATGAAGCTTTTCAATTATTTAACCATTTTTATTTTCTTTTTACTCTTTAATTAGAATGTGTGTTACAAGCTCCTTACGGTGTAAGAAAATGGGTTTAAATGAGACATTAAGTCCAAGTTTCGGGCTAAATTGACGAGAAATATCATTTTAAGCCAAATTGAACTTTCACGTAAAGTCCGAGGGCCAAATCGAACCTTATTCCTTAAAAATATGACTAATTGAACCAAACTAAATACCTAAAATATTATTAATTCATATGCATAATTCATCTCCGTCAATTTTATCGATTTAACACTAATATTTTGCATTAGACCAAAAATTTTAATTTTTAAATACTTAGACTCTCAACCAAATTATATAAGACCAAAAAAATATCCAAACCAAAGTTATTTAAATTTGGTTTGAACGGTTTATTAAAAATTAATAAAAAATTGAGTGTAAAACATTAACAACAATAAATTCATAAATATTATTAAAATAGTGCAAAATTACAAAAATAAAATATGTTCAAAATTATAAAATTCCAAAAAGCCCAAACTGATTAAACCAAACCAAATTGAAAAAGTTTGGTTTGATTTGGTTTAGTTTACAACCTCATTCGATTCAGTTCAATTATCTTTCTAACATTTTTGGTTTGGCTCGATTTTGTATAATTTTAAACTAAACTAAACTAAACTTATTGAACTGAGCTAACTAATGTACGCCTCTAATTCTTGACAATTCCATTCTCGGAAACTACATTTAAAGACATAAATATTGAATTTAAATCAACATTTGAAAAGGTTGAGTAATATAAATGTTGAATCTTTTGAATTGAAATAGAACTAATAAAGGAAGTTTTGGAAGGTAGCTAGCTTGTTCAACTTTTCCATACTTATCCATTTAAAATAACTTAATTTTATTACCTTTTTTCTTTTTAACAATGCTAACATTAAAAGATTGTATATACATGATACAACTATTATCAACAAATAAAAGCTTTATAAGCTTATGATGGACATTAAATACGTTTCCAGTTATATCAAGACTATGGTCATTTTTCATAAGCCAGTCTCTAACCCTATTAGCCATTCTAGGAATGTAGACAATTTTAGTTCCACGTCTTATTTGTATTAAAAGCCTTATCCCTTAATAATTACAGATACCTCCCAAGGTGGAGTATCATTAGAGCTATTAGACAGAAGAATAGAACTTAAATAATATGATTCAATGATAATCTGTTGAGACGGGTATGAATTTACAAATCTAATAGCTTCTCTAATAGCCATAGCCTTAACTTGAAGGACATAATGGCTACAAATTATCCTTGATGAATCTGCCTTTATGGTCTCTGCATATAAAAGCCAGTTAGCTATTTAACAATTTCTGATTGAAAGAGGCATCATATTTAATTTTCTATACACCTAACGAAGGATCTTCCCATCTGGATACTAATGAGGGGATGTTGGACTCTCCATCCTTTAATGAGGAAAGGCATTCTCTAAATCTTGGATAAGTTTCCACTAGTTATTTATTTTTTAAATAATCATTAGAGGGTGCTCTATACTCCTATTTAAAACAACACTTTTCCTTGCCTTCTATATGAACCATAATATAATTCAATTAAGTTTTGAAGCTTAAAATGATCTATTGATATAAATATTTGTTGAGTAGCTACCCTCCAGTTGGTAAAAAAGCATAATTTGATTGCAGTAGACATGTAACTAAGAGGCTTGGCATGCCAAATGAGTCTAGAATGATCATAAAGAAAGAGTAAGTGCTCAAGAGGTTTATGACTATTAATGTGATTCCAAGAGCCAAGCCTAACAAGCACCTATTAAACCATGATCTAATGAGAGTTCAAGAAAGCCCAATGCTAAAAATAAAATACAAATAGTCTAAAAAGGCTTTAATTGAAGCTATTCAAGATTTATGGAAGAATGATGTGGATCTAAATCTAAGACTATGATCCAATAAGTTTCAAGCAAACTAAGAACCATTACAAATCTAATAAGGCCTGCTAACAAAGTCAAAAACTAAGGAGTAGTAAGAAGCCTTATTAAGCTTTATTAAAAATGTTTGGAGAGCTCAAAAACATCCAAATACAATCAAAATCAATGAGGGATCAAAGGAGGTCCAAATAGTCATGTTTACATCACCAAAACAAGTGAATTTGAGGCCTAAAACTACTGTTGCAATCGCAACCTCTTCTGTGGTTGTAGGAAGCCCAAAAATTCAAGTAAAGAAAGGCCAAACTTGTCCATAAGATCATAGTGCTACCCCTATAATTGCAACCCCTTAATTCAACATTTAAACTTTATTTTGGTCAGTTACAACAAGTTTAGATGCATAGGATAACAACCTAGCATGACTTGGTATAAATTTTAGACCATTTCAATAGTCAAATAACATAAAGTAAAACATCTTTGAACACCATACGACATCAAGTCCATATACATTGCCAAATAAGAGTTAGTGAAATGTTTAATGTCGTTAATGAGAATAAATGTAATTAGTGGTTGTAATGGTAGGTTAGTGGGTTAAATAATCATGTGTAATAGAGTCTAGAGTTATTGTGTAAGCTTGGTCTTAAGTCTATATAAGCAAGACCAAATTTCACTGTATGTAATGTTAGAGAGATGAGTTATAAGAAATTTTAGAATTTCCTTATAAGGAATTTATTTTGAAGTCTTTGTGTGAAATTTGTGACTTATCAAGCATTATTTGGCTTGAGGCATCAAAATCCAAATCCTTGCCTTCTTCTTTACTAATCAAAGTATTTTGTTTGTGGCGTGGGAAGATTAGAAAGTCTAATTTGATCTTTTATCCTTACTGGTAAATGGGTGGATTAGTTTATCTCTATTCTTATCTCAATTATTGAACAGTCCAAAAGGAGTCTTAATCTTGGAAGGTGATAATTTCTACATATCAAGCTTATCATAGATCATTATCTATTGGGGAGTTTGACTTACAACTATTGAATTCCATCAACTATGCTTACATTTGTAATGGACGTCTACTATTTTGCAACCTCTGCTTCTTTAAATTTCGCTGGTAGGGATAACATTCTTATCACACCTCTAGATAAATAATTTAATTTTTGGTGGAACCTTTAAAATCTATATCAACATCAAAAGATTAGAGTTTTAGAGGTAATTTCTTGATGAGTGAAAGCCTGCAAAAGGCCATTCTTATCTGGATGCCAAATAATTTTATCTTAACCACTTCCTTTTTGAATCAGAATACACTGAATGGCACGTCATTCTTCAAGTGTGAAAAGAGTTTTGAAGGGGTAACATTCCATTATTGTCCTAAATCTTGATCAATAAGATCACAAACTAAATAAATATTGTAGCCATCTAGTTTTTAAGAGTGAACAGAGAAGTTAGGCAAAAGTGTTATATAAGGATATGACCAAACACTAATGTCAATCCTAGAATTAACATTCCATCTACAACCTTTTTTTATAGGAATACCCAGATATTTAGTAGAATATCTTGACTCCTTCATGCAAAACTTATTGAAAATATTATCTTTGATTTCTGCCCTAGCTTTCCTACGACATAATATTTTAGACTAATGAAAGATTAGCTTTTTCCCCAAGAACAGAAAGTAATCAGCTAAGATCTTTATGATTTACACTTCTTCATATATTGCTTCACTAAAAATGAATGTGTCATCAGCGAAAGAGGAATGGGTGATAGTAGGGCAACACCTAGATAGCTAACTTCTTTAATGTTAACAAACCTTTGTTACCCTAAGAAGGGCCATAGATAGTATGTTAATTGTGATAATGAAAAGATATAGCGATAAACAGTCCCCTTGCCAGAGATCATATTGAGGGGAGAAAAACATTAATTTGCTTTTGTTGATAGCAATAGAGTATATGACTATTCCCACACATTCCATAACCACGCTAATCCATTTGTTAAAACTCTATTAAAAGCTTTAGCTAAATCCAGTTTTAACATAAAGTGCCCCTTTTTACCTTTAATTTATTTTTTAGAGCATGGCATCACCTCATGATTGATGATAATATTCTCTTGTAAAAGCTGTCTGATTTAAAGAAATAATTTATGGCAGCCATCTAAAAATTAAATTATTCTCTAAATCATACAACTTTTATAAAAGGCATCACTTTTGAGATCACTTGTAGATGTAATTGCAATAATTGATAGGTACGAATTCATCAAAAGATTATGGGTGTTTGACTTTAGGAACTAACATAATAGAAGTGAAATTGATTTTGGGAGGTAGTTGTCTAGTAGTAAAGAATTGTGAAACTATCATAACAACATCATCTTTAATAATTTAATAATGGTTTAGGTAAAATGCTCTAGGAAATTCATCTGGCCTTGGGAATATCAATTTCCCCATAGCAAAAATGACATCCTTGATTTTGTCAATATGGAGTTCTTTTAGTAAGACTAAGTTCATTTTTTCAATTACTAGTTAGGGAATCATTTGACACATACCTTTATATGGTAAATTTCTTATCTCCTTTGTATTTGACACTTGATTTGGTTAGTTCCTTTGCCATCTTTGAATTGCAGTTAAGTGAAAAATTTTGTTGTTCTTATCCCCTTTTTAGAGCCATTGAACATGAGCCCTTTGCTATAAGTAGATTTCTTTTTGGGTCTAGAGTTTTTGGATTTCTCTTTTGATCCTGGCATTCTCACCTTTATTAGCCTTGGTAAATTTCCTTGTCATTAACCCCTTATTTGGATGGGGTGAGATGGTGGTTTATGTAAATTTTAAGGATAGGAAGTGTAAGTAAAGGTAAAGGAAAGTAAATTGTTTTACTTAACTCTTGTTTGGGAAGAAGTGAGGCGAGAGAAGGGTTATATTATATTCTTTTGTTTAGGAAAAATATTAGGAAATGAGGGTGATGTATTTAAAAGACAAAAATACCTTCAGTACTTTAAAATAGTATAACTTACATAATAATAATAGTGGTAGTAGTAATAATAATAATATGTTCTTAATATTTTTATATATGCATTGAAAAATTATAATATAATAATTCTCATTAAAAAATAAAAAAATCAATTAATAAAAATAATAAAAAAATTTAAAATAAATAGCCAACTTACATTTAAATCTCCTAAAGCTTTGAAAATTTTAGAAAGAAAGAGTGGAAGAAAAAAAGGTTTTAAGCTAGTGAGGGTAATTTTGGACGTTTAATTTGTAAACAGGGATATAATTGGAAGAAAAATTATGTACCCCTCCTTCCCCTTATTTACACCCCAATTTGGGGTGTAAAGAAATGCCCTCATTTTGTAATACGGATGGTACAAACTTAACCCTCCTTACTAGTCCTTTACCTTCCATTTCTTCTTCCCAAACAATCTCCAAAAGGCATCCTCCCCTTGCTTCCCCTTACTTTCCCTCACGTAAACCTCTCCAAAACAAGTTGTAAATTATCTAAACTCTTCTTTAGCTCTTGAATTTTTAGTAAACTATTTCACCCTTTTTCCTTTGCCCATTTTATCATTTCCACTCTTAATTTTTGCAATTTTTGATCAAAAGATGGTGTATCACCATCTTCCTTACCCTTCATTCTCCAAGTTCTAGCTACTAAATCTTTCCACTTAGGCTCCTATTCCCATTTTGCTTCGTATATAAACCCTCTATATCTAAGCTTCACTTTGGAGTTCATCAAAACTATGAGAGGTCTATATCAAATCCAAAGAAAGATTTATTCACAACCTGAGCGTAGTTAAATTTCAATCTTCGTTCTAAGTTCACTAAGGTTTTGTCGAGCTTAACTTGTATGGTTTTCTCACTTGGTTACTTATTGCTCCAAAGGAACTACTCACCTTTTGATCCTAGATCCAACAGTTAACGGTCCTCAATTTAGCTCTTAAAAGTAATTTCATTGGCTTAACTTTAAGAAGTTACCTCGTCTCTTTTCCTCATCATGCCAGCATGAGTTAAAATCTCCTATTAGCATCCAAAGAATGTCAGCTTTAAGATCCAGCCTTCTGATGCCATTCTAAACCTCAAATCTGCGATCTCTCCTATAGTTCTCGTTCACCCCAGTTAGGTGCCATGTACCATTATATGTAACAAGGGCATCAATATAATTCTTTGACA
Organism: Mallotus repandus; assembly: GCA_949671775.1. Classification (NCBI taxonomy): domain Eukaryota; kingdom Viridiplantae; phylum Streptophyta; class Magnoliopsida; order Malpighiales; family Euphorbiaceae; genus Mallotus; species Mallotus repandus. Next base: position 10,775 of record CATIWM010670102.1, read on the forward strand.
TGCTTGAATTTGAAGCCCTCATTGATCATTCCACCAAATCCCTAAGCCAACTAAGTTATCTGATGGGTTTACATACTTCCCATAGTTAAATCTAAATTAAAATCTTAAATTTTCCATGTATGTACTTTATTGTTTCTTTTTCATGATAAATATTATATAAGGTTTGTATTTTCTTATCTATTCACGAAGAGCATTGACAGTGAGAGCATTACCTAGGCCTTGACAATTCCACATACAATACTCGTATTTAACTCTAACAGAGACCATAAATCTACTCAACTAAAGCAAGAGTTGGAGAGAGATTTTATTTCACTAACTTGTAAGTTAATTTTGTTACTATAAATTTAAAATTTGATATAGTTATTACTATAATATTGTTATTTCAATTTAATTATCATTATTATCATTATTACAAATGGTGTAAAAAAGAAAGTATGTATTATATTAATATAACTAATCAATAAAATATGTCAAATTTGTATAATCTAAAAATTTTATATTTTTATATATATTTTTAAAGGTACATATATTGTAATATATAAAGATGAAATGGCCATTATAATTTATTATAATATTAAATTTATAATTTAGGAACCAAAATATTTTTTTGGTCACAATAAAATATTTATTATTAATACATAAATGGTAGTACAAGGAAGAGAGAGTAAGATTTTGGAAACATAGAGAAGAATACATTACAAGAAACCATACAAAATCTTGCTTAAATCTGCAACAAAAAGAAAAAAGAAGAAGACAAAAAGAACAAAAAACATAAGAAAAGCCACAACAACACCAGCACATTGGTGCCCTGTTAAGAGGATTTGCAGGTTGGTAATAGAGAAGCCCCAAACTTGGTGTGGAGAGTGCTCCATAATCCTCAGCGAAAATATAGGTGTGGCAAAACCCATTTTGAAAGTTGTAAAGAAACTCTTGAAATATAGGTACTAGTTCAAGAAGTTCTTCACCATAGAGCCATAACCGAACTCCTTTTTGAAAACCCACAAAAATCTCATGGAGAGATGGCAAAAGCATCACAAAAGGATGAGCAAAAGATGGATTTAACCCCAAAACTAAGAAAACTATGTTTATTTTAACTAAAACTAAGGAAAAAAAAAAGAAAAACTAAAGTAAAAGACCAATTTTTGGCCAACTGAAGCCAAATCTCGAAGATGGGTGAACAGTAGCTAGCAGAAGAGTCAAGATGAACATGTAAGAAATAAGACAAATAGGAACCAAAATATTTTATATTTATGTAAACATTATTTCTATATAAAAACATAGTGTTATATATCTAGAGTCCTTGTATCTAAATTTACCTAACCACGTCAGTATTGACTCACTAGACCATATGGTTACTAGAAGAAAATGTAATACAAACTTGGTTTTGGATTAAACCTTAAGGCCTAAATAGAAAATTTCATGGGATTTTTACATAAATACCCAAAAAATAGGTGCCATTAATATCAAATGTCCCATGTTTTCAAAATATTACATGCGCACCCTATTTTTGTAAAAATTACACACGTGTTCTTTTTTTTATTTTCCGTCACTTCTGCTTCTCCACCTTCTTCTTCCTCATTCACCATCATCATCATCTTCTTCTTCTTCCTTTCATTTTCAGTTCTATTGCCTTTCTTTTCCCTCCACACACACTCTCTCTTTCTCGCATCGTCTTTTTCTGTACCGGATTTTCTCTTCTCATAAACAGAAAGTCCTAACACTAAAGCCAAAATAGAAAATTGTAGAGCAGGTAGATCTCTCTTCTATGTTTTGCTTTGATCTTTTGCTTGGTTGATGAGATATCTTTTTTTTTTTTTGAAATTTTTAGGTTTTGGACTCTGATTGGCTTTCTATTTGAAAGTGATGTTATTGATTTTTTATTTTGGTTTGGTAAAGAAGAGATGGTTTGGATTGTTTTTTACTATTGAACAATATGAAGGTGATGTTATTTATGATGTTAGCTTGGTTAATGGGTATGAGGTGTTTTTTGATATAGGCCTTATATCTGAACTAATTTATGCCATAGTTGTGATATTTTCTGAATTTTATGAAACTATTAGTGGATAATCAATCAAGTTTGAGAATTGAGTACAAATTGAATCTGCGTTCTCTTTTCATTTTCTGTTTTTAAAATGGATGAGTTCTTGTGCAGTTGCTATTTGCTTCAGGTTATTTGTTTTTTTTTTGGCTTATATTTACCATATTGTGCAGATTTTTAGAAATTTGAAAGGAGACTTTCTGGCCATTTCAACATGATTATTCTAAGAGTTTTTTAATGGCAGCGGATGCTGCCAATTGTATTAATAGATCAATTACTACTGAAGAAAGGTACTATTGTTGCTGCATTTCTATGTTGTTCATGCTACTTAAATGTAAGTATTGAGTATTTACTTTGGTACATGCTACTTAATGTTTTTCTTTTTTATTTAATTATTTGGGTGTTTAGTGTTGAATCCATGATTTAAGCTTAAGTAAATTTAATTTTTAAGTGAGTTTTATTTATTGTCTTATGTATTTTTTGTATGTTGATTGTTAGTAATTAATTAAGAAGCAGGTGATGTAGCTTTGCCTGGTGGGAAAATGGAGGAAGGAGATTTTGATGACTCTTCAACAACATTCCTTAAAGATTTCTACCTACGAAAATCAAAGCCACACTCTTCAAACTCTTTGGAATTTCTATCAAGCTCTGATCTTACTCAAGAATTGATCATTGTTGCTAGTTATGAAATTGAATTATTGAGGGGAAATGACGGTCTCCTTGTTCTGCCTCTCCTTTTGGACAAAAATCCATTCCTCTTGTTGCTGATGCCAATTTAGGGAGTCTGATTGTTGGTCCAAGAAAAAAAAATCTGATGCATTTTTAGTAAATATATTACAATATATCATAAGTATAATTTTGGTATATTATTGGTTTTTATTACACTTGGTTCATTTTTATTTGTTGATAATTTAATTGGATATTTTCTTCCTTTGAGAATTTTGAGTATCCTTAGTGGTCCATTTTTTTTTTGAACAAATAAAGAAGGCCTCTTTGATTTACAAGTTAAAGATGTCTAAAGTAATAGAAAAAGAAAATATTTTTGTGTTAAATGATTAAAAGTTCGATCTGTATTGTCTAATTGTGTTAAAAATTAACACAAATTATTAATTAAAATTTTTATTGCACAACAAGCTTATAAAGTAATAAGAATGATACTGAAAAACAATATATTATTTGAATATTATTCATATATGATACAATCTAAATAATATATTATCTAAATATTATAAGAATATGAAGCTTAAAACAGTATCTTAAACTCAAAAGAGTATATTATCTAAAAATTATAAGAATATGAAACTCAAAGCAAGATATTATTTGAATGTTATAAGAATCTGAAACTCAAAACAGTATATTATCTGAATATTATAAGAATCTGAAACTCAAAAGAGTATCTGAAACTCAAAACAGTATCTAAAAATTAAAAACAGTGTCTCAAACTCATAAATACAATATTTTTTTTATATTATTTGTACATGATACAATTAAAATAGTATATTTTTTTAATATTATTTGTATCCAAACTCAGAACAGTATCTGAAACTCAAAAAAGTATTGCAAACTCAAAACAATATCTAAAAATTAAAAAGGGTATCTTAAACTCATAAATACAATATATTTTCTGAATATTATTCGTATATGATACAATTAAAATTAGTATATTTTCTGAATATTATTCGTATCTGAAACTCAAAACAGTATTTGAAACTCAAAACAATATCTAAATATGATAATTTGAGTAAGTATTTATTGTTGAAAAATAATATCAAACTAATATAT
>CATIWM010670210.1:0-12304 GCA_949671775.1 Mallotus repandus
TGACTTCTTTCGAGTTTTTACCAGTGGCTCATGATCGGTATTAGGTGCTTCAGTGTTACCGGCCAGCGAAAGGAGGGATGGAGTCTCGCAAACCTATTGCATGTCGTCCTCTGCTCGTTTCAGCTGGAAATCCGGCTGCTCATAAAACCATTCGGTCGCCTTGTCCCATTTGTACGCCTTGAAGTCGACCCCATAGGGCTTGGGTTCCAAGCAGTATAGCATGCCTAGTGGAACATCAAGATCTGCAACCTCTTCGCGGTCCAACCCACGGAAGTAAGCCAGCAAGACACGAGCCACTGAACGATGCCCGACCAGCAATACGTGATCTTCCATACGCTCCAATTCCACGATGACAGGACGAAGACGGTTAATTATATCCAGATAACCTTCTCCACCTGGGCCGGGGTAGCGATAGTGCAGTTTGTCATCCTTTCTGCTTTTGTATTCTTCGGGAAATTGGGTTGAAATGCATGAATATGTCAGACCTTCCATGACGCCAGCATTGAGCTCGTCCAGCATGCGCATTTGTTTTGTGTCATACTCATCCTCATTGAAGTACAGTGCAGTTTGGATGGAGCGCTTGAGCATGGATGTCCAGACACAGAAAGGTCGAGACTCATAACTTGCAACCTCTGTGGCTTCGACATCGCTGTCCGAGCCCTTGCCTCTCTCCAATATGGGTGAACAAGCATTGTAATGAGGATTTGGTGGGGTTGCATCACCAGGCTGAGGCGGAAAGTGTCGATTCTTGAGATTTTCGATCTGTTTCAGGTCCCACTCCTTGCGTTTCTTGTCCATGAAGCGGGTGAGAGACTTGGCGTATTGATGACCTTCCGGAGCTAGATCACTATCGCCACCAATCTTGCCGGATATGTTGTCCATGCTGAGGCCGTGACGAGTGATCCAGATCTGGCGCGGGGCGAGATTGAAATTTAGTAGGTAATAATTGGCTTGCGCTGAGAGGAAGCCCTTAATCTGGTGGCTGATAATCTTTCGGCCCACATCTATCATCTGTATGTATGGCATATTGTTCTTCTCCTCGTATTCGCCGAGTGGTACATATGCCTTTTCGTAAACTTGCACGCGTTTCTTGAAATCTTCCAAAGCGGTATGTGGATCCATATCGCGGTAGTCGGGGCCATTCAGCTTCAGGCGCATGTTGGCTTCAAGAAGCTCCTGATCAACACATCTCGACTCGAGGAAGAGAACGTTGAGCTCAGGTCCCGCACGCTCGCGGATGCGATCCATGACCATCTTGCGTCGCTCCATAGTGCTGTTGGTGGCATCTAGAATCCCAACGCTGCCATTGCCGTGCAGAATGTAGTCCAAGAGCTCGTCCAGCGTTTCGCGCGCAACCTGCTCTCGAATGAGAGACGCCTTCTTGTTGTCAGGGTCGAAGAAGGCGGCATTTTGTTCCATCTCTTCCTCTTCCTCGCGCTTCACCTGAGTCTCCGTCTTGCAAAGTTGCGGACTTCGTGGCTCACCCATGTCAGGCTTCCACAAGTCGTGGTCATCGTCACTATCGCGACCATCGTTTGATGAAGCGGGCTTGGAAACAGAATTGCGCGTGCTTCGCGGTGGAGTGGATGGAGGCTCGAGGTGAATTTCGTCGTTGAGTACTATCTTCGCGGACGAAACGGGCTCGGCGTTCGGTCGATGAGAGTCGTGGCGGGCATGGGCAGATTCTTCGTGATTCTGTTTTTGCTTGTCCTCCGACCCAGGCTGTGGAGTGGTCTGGCTCTTCGTCTTCTCCAGCGAGTGAGGGCCGCCAGCTACTAATCTTCGTCGTTCACCGACGTTGAAGATCTTGGTATCGTGCTGCAGCCAGTTCATGTACCTCGCCAGCTTCTTCGTGATGTAACTCTTTCCTCGAGCGGGAAGCCCGACCATGATGATGACCAATTTCGCACCGACATCTCTTTGAGCTATCCTGCCGTCTGGAGAAACTTTGCTCTTGGTGAGACCAGGAATGTCGAGCGTGGTTGGGCGCACACGGGGTGTGGATGTGCCCGAGGTGGCCGTACCGGATCGTTCTCGTGCAGGCTGACCGATCGCGAGCGGCGGAGCTCCTTCAGCTGCCATTAATGGAAAATAATCGCCTTTGATGCGCGGACTATTGGGAGCAGTGGTGGCAGGGGTGTCATTGTTGGCAGAGGTGGCAGCGGTCAGGTTGCCTCGCAAAGCAGCCACCATCGAATTCCCCTTAGGAAGGAGATTGGCAGACTTGTTGAGCTTGGAAGTGTCGTGGTCGTTGTTGGAATGTGGCATGTCGTGGGAGAGGGTTCGGTCGAGCTGATGCCGCAAACGGTCAACATCCTTCTGGTTGGTGTCGCTCACAGACTCGTCGCTCGTGCGGCGGTGCAGTTCGTTGTTTGAGGCCATGGCGTATTTGCGCAGATTGCCTTGCTCGCTCTGTCGTCGTCGGTAATCGCCCATCCACGAGGCGTCGGGATGGTTGCAGGGACAGTGGGTAGGACACGAGGCGGAGGATGGGCTGGTATTATTTGGCAGTTCGCCACTAGGACTGTGATCGGGAGGAGTGATGGAGAGAGGCCATTGCTGAGTGCTGTGAGGCATACTCTGCCCTGACCGGGGACAGAGTTGGGTGTGGGTCGGATGATGTATGTACTTTTTTTCTGACGCTCCAGGCGAATTGCCGAGAGACGCGCCGGGGCTCGTGCGCAGGAAAGATGTCGGGCGGATTGTGATAGGATGGCGAGCAACGACAGTTTGACGTTGCTATCTTCTCTTTCGAAGAGAGAGGGTCAGTTGACAAGAGACGGTGGTAGTGTAGCTTGTCACAACAATCACAGCGTGAAATTGTGAAAGTGAGGAGAAGTAGTTTATCCGGTAGAACGTTGAGGCGAATGACTCCTTCTCGTGACTGGTCAGACCCCGTTCTTGGCTGCAATGTTGGCTGTTAAATTAAGGTATCGGGATGATGAAGTGAAGTGATGATGGCAGCAGCCGGACGTTCTGTTGCACGGCTTCTTCTTTATAGAGTGAGGTGAGGTGAAGATGACGGGACCTGCGGCTGCGTGGGGGTTTGTCCTGGTTTACCATAAGCAGGTTCGAGTGAGGAGAAGTGATGTTGGTGGACGTCTTTGTTCGGCGAGAATGTGGATAGGAAGCGTTGCGGGTTCGCAAGGTACGCGGTACGCCAATCGAAAGTCGGCCTATTTGCACGCCGCCAGCAAACTCAACCAGCTTCCAGACCGCAGTCGCACCCAGATCAGCTGTTGCTTGGCGCTCACCTCACATGCGGCCACGTATATATACCTATAAGGGGGAGATGAGAGGCTTCTCAGACGAACGCCTCATCAATTCATCATTTGGTCTGGGCACGCATAAATCCATAGTAGGTAGTCGCATTCGGTCTATTTGATTAAGATTTCGTTGTATGTATGCTGGATGGACCGTCAGTCCCCGCTTCCCATCGGTGCATAATAAGGTAGCTCCCCATGCTTTCGTCTACCGAATCTAGTTAATACCTACATCAACAGAAGCGGGCCGCACGATTCCATGCCGTTTTCATCGCCCGTGGAATTTGAGACTTGTCACGTGCTTGTGTTCTCCACGTCCCCCAAGACTCCACAACAATTTCCATTCATCTCCAGACTTTCCATCCGAACATTTACCATTTAGCAGGTCTCGAGGTCTGCCTTCGTATGGTACCGTACCTACAATAACCTACTCTAAAGATCTCGGGTGACGACATTGATCAGGATGATGGCGCCGGAGTCTTGCGGTTGCGGCTCCATCTCCCGTCGTGCAATTCGAATCATCTTCTTCGGCAACCGATGAAGTCACGCCTACCGGGATGTTGCACTCTGCCGCAAATCGTTCCAAACACGTCTTCTACCGACATCACCTCATAGAACCATCTACATATGCATTATTGCAACTATGCACCGGCTCCTATAAGGCGGTGCCGGATCATCTTGCCAGCCAAGTCGGGGAATGGCCTTGCTATTTCTTGGCTAATCTTGGTTCCTCCTTAGCAGAACTTCAATCCATCGTCTTGCTGTCGCATTCGCTCAACGCTTTTCAACATGCTTGGATTTGTCTGGCAACAAGGCTGAGACTGCCAAGGCCTCTTATCAGCCCTCACTGACCGCATTCCTCTTGGGAGTTGCGCATGTTGGAATGTCGGACCGCAGTCTCACTTCTTGCTTGAGACTTTCTACGCACGCCTGTCGGCCGGAGCTATGTTGCAACAACAGCCAAGAATTTGATCGGAAGTGGTCAGAATCAAAGGACGTGTAGGTGTGGTTCGTCTTTATTGACTAATTGGAGGTGCCTATCAGATATTTCACCTTCACTGCCCATCTTTTCAAAGACTCGGCTAAACAGTCAGATGTAGTTGGTAGATCATTCTACACGTTCACAGCCATCCCTCGTCGGCCATGTTTCATCAACTACGAGGTTTAATCTGCAAGATTTTGAAGTTCTGGAAATGTACATGAATCTGGGACACCACGTCTCTCCAAAGAATTCTGCGAGATCTTGGGCGCCACCTGTTTGCCGATCCACCTTACACTATGTCGACCAGCTGTGATAAAGCTCTAAAGTGAGTGACTGTGTAAGTGAGCTGAGCCAAGTGAGGTGAGCCAAGTGAGGTAGGAGCAGCGAAGGCAACATCTTCAGCGGACCGCATGATATTTAATTTCACCTGGTCTTCTCTTTCTGCAAAACTTTTCTACAACACACGCTAACGCTGGTCTTTTTGGTCTGTTCTCAACTTGGAAACGAGAGCAGTATCCGCCATTAGGTATGGAGAGGTTACAAGCGATGGACATTGTCTGGGATCCTTACTGACTACCTTGCAGTCACCACGCTTTTGCACCATCCATTGATTGCAAAATGCTGCAAACCACCGCCACTCATGGTCAACACAAGCTGGGACTGCGTGCACACCCCAGACTGGGCAAAGACTTCGACGACGACAACAAAAACCGTTCCACCCCGCTTGAAGACCTTCCACCCGAGATTCGAAACATGATATGGGAGTATCTCATCCCTCAGGACAAGACTTTCGAGATAGCGCGCACTGGAAATTTTACCCGAAGGTTCGAAAAACGTGGAAAAGTGAAGTATGTCGCATACCCGGCTACCCTCAAGTCCTACATGCCACCTGCAAATTTCCGCGACGTTGAATATCTTGGACGCAAGGTTGGATCCAGAACCAGATGGCCTTCGCTCCTGGTCCGTAACGGCATCAGCATTCTTCTGCTCAACAAACCATTGTATGAGGAGATCCTGCCATATCTGTATCTCTCTCATACGTTCGTATTCGAGGAACCCCAGGCATTTGCAGATTTTGAAGGCATGGTTGGTCCTGGTTTTGCACTCATCACCAAGATCGAGCTTGCAAGAGTTGAATTTTGGATTAGCCCAACCGCAGCCTATCCTCTCCTAAATGCTACAAAGCTGTCACGATTGGGCCACCACGGCTTCTACAAAAACTCTCCAATCGAATATCACGGATATGGAAGGTCCGTTCCGCACGTGGGTATGCATAGCTGGTTGAGCACCGGCATTGGCGTCTTCATCAAACGCGGATATACTCCAGCTGAGCGTCAACGTCGCCTGGACACGTTGGTCAACGACGCCTACAAGGCTGACGTAGAGTCGCGGGGAGGCCTTGAATCAGTCATCAAACAACAGTACGCACCACAGAAGCTCAACAAAACAAACACCCGAAAACTTGAAGAGAAAAGGAACGCTAAATTCGACGCAAGACGACGGGAACGAGAGGTAGAACGCAAGAGGATGCTCAGGATATGTAAGGGCCCCTAATCGAAGAATGCATTTCACTCATGGGAGAAGGAGTAACCGACACGGAAGCAGGCGGTGCCAGCAGTGTTTGCTGCAACGTCCATTGAGACATGTAACAAGCATTGCTCGCAGTACTGGCTTATTAAATTGAAAAACAACGAACAAAAAGACGACCAGTAATCAGAACAAAGGCAAGGTCAAAAAGATCAGGATGCGGCTCTCAGCGACATCAACTGGGTAGGGACTAAGTCCTGAGAATGAGGGTGAGACATACGTAAATAAGCTGTGGTGAAGTTCAACAATCGGGGTCTGTCATGGAGGTTTGTAACATATTTATCGATCACAGAACGTGGAATTGGGATTATATAGTATTGCATAAGAGGGTCGTGGATTAATCAAGTACTCATATACGTCCATGAGTGTCTCATACAGTAGTCTCTCAACAACCCATTCTGACCCCGAAGCACGCAACATATCACGCACAGCACCCGTCTTTCGATTCGAACACTCCTATTATTATCCCATGATTGTGCTATGCGACATCCTCATCAACGGTATGTTGTTCATAGACAGATTTGTGCCAGGACCAAGGCCGGCAAAAATCCCCGCTTACACGTACAACAGGCAGCCTCCAAAAGTAATATATATATCCTTGTATGGGCAACTAGGAAAATTGGGCTATGCTCATTGCTGAGGTAGAGGTAGGAATTTATTTGCGTGCCTTCCTCTTTCGGAAACCAATCTAACGTAATCTTATCTCGAAGTTCACGTGTCCGGCGTAAGCTCCCTTCCACTCGTCCCAAAACATACACTTCTGCCAAAGTGAAGTTAATATAATGTGCCGTTTGCTAGCAACTGAACCTACTACCGCAGGCACGAGATATGGAAATATTCACGTGCAGAAGTCTCGTACTTCACTTCGCAACGAACCGCGCTAGTAATACTTCTCCTCGACTCGCATACTTAACGAGACGCTTCTCCCCTTTTGCTCTCTCACATCGAACCCACTTACAACAACTATATAGCCCATCGAAGGCTTGAAGTGCGGAAGGTAAGACGTCGAATCCTTAATACAAAGGCACAACATCTAACAGCATAGAGGCCAAGTTATCGACAATGGCACCGAAGTCAACGACCAAAGTCTCTACAGTGCCAAGCAAGAAAGCAAGACGTCGCAAGATTAAGGCCATTCCAATCGCCGTATTGGTACCTACTCCTTCCAAGACCTGCCAGCCGAACTTAGAAACAAGATATATACCGAACTATTCCAAGGACAAAACCAAGAGATTACAGTCTCCAAGCACTAAGCCAGCTTCGAAGAGCCAAGTCTAACTACAACTCCAACATTGTTATCGAGACCCAATACCCTAAAGGTCTGTACCACCGTCTTAGTACTGGGGGCAAACTTATGGCCCGAGGCGGCATCAGCGTCCTCCTCCTGAACAAAGAAATCCATGCCAAAGCGATTTGATACCTCTACGACACCCACACGTTCGTCTTTGAGACCGCCGACATCTTTGCCAGAGTTGCAATCAAAAGCGCACCAGGTTTTGCTCGCATTCAAAGAATCAATCTCAGAAGTAACGCCTTCGCTAAGAAAGTAGGGTGACCTTTACTTGGGACAATGGGCACAAACGTATCTTAACCCTGGAGACTCTAATCAACAAAGCCATGGGAACATTTACCAAGAGTGGCAACACAATTGCAGAGCGGCAGAGACATTTTGATATCGTGGCCGGTCCCAGTGAAGCAAGGCGTGCAAGGAGAAAGGGAGGACTGGAGGCTGTAATCAGGAAGTTTGCGCCAAGGAAGCAGGAGATTTTTGATTATACAGCCGTTGTTGAGGAGCGCAAGGAGGCGAAGCGTCTCCAGCGCAATCAAAAGGCAAGAGAGCGCAGGGCAGCGCTTAAGGCTGAGAAGGAGAAGGAGAAGAGGGCGGCGAGGAGACGTTCTCGAGCCAGCACAAACTGAGATTCGGGAGTAGGTAGTATGGATAGATACTGTCAATGTCAGTACTCTACCATCCGCAGAAATTCAGATTGTACACCCTTAATGGGGACTTCGACCCCTTATTCAGTAAAACCAAACTGGAGATACCTCCTATACGACCACTGCATGCTGCTTTGATATCCCCAAACCAAAAGAAAACTTCCGGAAAATTGAGAGGGACCTTTCACCCCTTATTTAGTGGAATTGCACAGGAGATACCTACTATACAGCCACCACAGCTGAATCACCATCCCGGGAAAACACAGATTGAAAACAGTTGATGTGGGACCTTTCATACTTCATTTTTTCATAAAAACATCAGAGATACCTTTCTTTCCGACCATGCAGTAACTCTACCTCCCCTTCAACATAGCCTTAGGTAGGACTAAAATCCTGCTCCTCGCCCGATCCTTCTTCTTCCCGCCATCCCCGGCCGTCGAATTAGTTTTATTATAAGGATTAGGTCCATTCAGTGTCACATTATACGTCGCGTTTGTGGGTAAAACCTCCCAAGTAATCGTTCCATTGCCTTCTCGATAATCACTCGTCGCGGGACCGGAAGTCTTGTATCCCGATTTGGGGCTCGCGGCACCATAGCCACTGACGCTGTCGTTTTTGCCTCCTGAGATGGAAATCTTGCCTTCTGCGATATCTTGGTGCTTTAATGCTCGTTCGAACATTTCTAGTGCGACCAATGGTTGGTAAAAGGGGACTTCGTGCCCGGCTTCGTAGATCCGCACAAAGGCGAAATTGTCGGATTGCTTCACTTGTCCATGCACAACACCATCTGAGGTGGAGATGTTGGTGAACCCGGCAGAGTCATAATCCGGTGCAGCGATGGTATCTGCAACGGTCAGCCCTCCGAGCCAGTTGCAGTTATAGTCAGCATCTCCGTAGTATTGTACGACGTAGATACCGGCGCTGACAAGTTGTTGCACGGCTTCAATGGTACCCTTCTCTCGGTCGTCGTCGCCTGTTGAGCTGAAGGCTGCACCGACTGTGGGCGAGCTGTCGGAATAATTCACATACGCTCCAATTGCTTGTTGGACTTCGGGAGTGTTAAGGTATTGGACGTAAAAGTTGTATGGGAATGGACTTGGGTCCAAGTAGCGGACATCGTATTCGTCGCGGGTCAGGACGTTGTCGTAGACTGATTCGATTAAATTCGCGCAGAAACTGTCAGCAGCGGCGCAGACAGAGTCGATGCCGCGAGCGTTGCAGTCGATCGTCATGTCGATGCAGTTTCCTGGTCCGTAAAGGCTGTTGTAGAGCATCGCTTTAACACTGGCGTTGTACGGATCATAGTCGTATGTGTTTCCGGGAAAGACGGTAAAATTGTAATATGCCTGGTATTGGATTCCAGGATCATACCAGCCGTTCCCGATCATTACTGTCGTTAAATCGATGCGATGGGCTCCTGAGAGCTCGCCGGCGTCTATCAAGGCATTTTGGTCGACGATGTATCTACACTGGTCAGACCCCAACACAGTCAATTTTTCGAAGAGGACTCACTTGTTGAATATCGGTGCGTAAGCGCCGCCATAGCTTTCGGTAGTGAAAACAAACTCATTCCTAGCATAGTTTGGGAATGCACCCATGAATCCTTGCAGAGTCCGCCACATACTTGGAGCAGCGGCGAGCGTGGTATTGGCGGTATCGCTCACGTTCGGGTAGGAATATGTTCCACAGGTGCCATAGCTTTGAGCGTAATCTGGGCAGACGGTATCTGGCAAGCTTATGATGTTGGATGGAGAAGATGGGTGTGTGTAGCCAGGTACGGGAACGCTGTATGAGTGGCCTACTTGGGCCGGATGATCGATGAAAAGCATATTCGATGCATTGCTGCCAATATCGTGAGCATTTCCAATTGTCTCGAATGCCGAACGATACTCACTTCCAAGCATATGGATTATCGTAGACCTTACCATCCTTATCAATGCCACATGGACCCAATTCTTGGAACAATCCAATCATACTGCTTGAACCCGGACCGCCATTGATCCAGACAGTCAAAGGAGCATTCTCAGGATCCTCATTCCGTGCCTCGAAAAACCAGAAGAAGACATGCTGTTGCTCAGCTACATCGACGTAGCCGGAAAAGCTTTTTACACCCGGGGTGAGTTCGCAGATGCCTTCAGGAACTTCTTTGTATCGTACGGGAATATCCAAGTATCCTTTGGTGGTATTGAGATTGGGAGCCGGGATGAATTGAGCAGCGGCAAGGGAAGCCGAGGCGAGAAAGGCGGCGATTGACTTCATATTTGTAGCATTGGAAGTGTAGGGAGGGTGCGAGGAGGTCAAACGGGCCGGTCGTGAGTGTGGGATACAGCGGTTTAATGTAAATCAAGAGTACGGAAGATAAATCAAGCTCTTGCCACGAAAAGTCTTGTCTACTTATGTGCCGCAGCAACGTCGTACCGATCACGACGTTGTGGTCGACAAGAGGATGACGGACGAACTGTAGATGGCATAGCCGATGCCATTTGGCTTTGATAGCGGCGATGAAAACGATTGTGGGAAGCGAGTGACACGCGATAAGGGTCCGGAGAATTGCATCGGCTCGGTTGTGCGATGATGAAAGAGGAAGCTGGTGAAAGGTAAATGTAAGCAAGTGAGCAACCGACGTTACATCCACCTCCACCGCCGCCGGCCGGCTTTTCTGGCCAAGACTAATAACCTAGTGTGCATGCATACAAGACTGTCCGAAAAGAACTTTTGCTTCATCAACCCATCCTGCCATGTCCCGCGCACCCCTCGATCAGACCCTATCTTCCTTTCCCAGTACACCTGCTGGGAAGATATCCGGGCTCAACATTCCACGTTGGATCTTTCTCGTCCCACTGGCCTGGATGAAGCCCTGGGCATTTGGGTCGACCACAGCCCTCTCCTCGAATACATAGCTTCCTCACGCAAGCGGCCTCTACGTGGCGACAAGCTAGACACTGTTTGTTGAAGTCACAGGTATAACCCTCCCGCCAGCAACGCACGCAAGTAGCTTCGTAGCGGGTTTCCCTGCTTGAGTGGGTGCGCTTGATTGTGTGGCCCGTCAGTGCACGAGGTGGGTCAGTTTGGCCATCGCCAGGTGTTCGTGCGAGTGCGTATGAATGTTCGGGGCGATAGAAATCTCTATCGGCTTTGGGGCGGGTAGGTGGCTTGATAGTCAGCGGCGTTGGTTTCGCTACGAGTGGACTCTCTGTCTTGTAGGACGCAGATGGAGCCTCTGTTTCCGTTCGACAATGGTCTAACTTGAGGCGTTTGGCTGGACTGGCCTCGAGCATATCTCTATCCTGCTCGTTCTTGATTTGATCCTGATTGCAGTACGTATCAGACATAGCAACAGTGCCTTCGGAGAAGTCGATCAATGCAACTCTCCAAGAATGAGACCGAAGTTCCTGCGCCACGCTTATTTGTTTTGTGGCACGCTCACGCCTGACCAACTCTCTCAATGCCGTCTTATCGTCTTTCTCCGCAGCCGGATCAAATCGACACCACCATTCGCTCTGGTCTCTCTTGTGAACAACGAACCCAGGCAACGTCTTGATCCCATCCTCTCGCCATTTCATCCCGGGCGCGGTATGTCTGAACTTTGGCTTGACAGGGACTTGAGATTCACGTCGCGAGTCTTGCGAGAAAGCCTTTCTGGACGACTGGAAGGCATTCCGGTGTGATTCAGCTTGTTCCAGCTCAGAACTCTGCTGTACAAACTTCTGATCGAACACGCGTTTTGCTTCATCAAGGGTAGCAATCCTCTTGTCCTGGACCTCCAATTCCTGAAGAAGATTGCGGATTCGATCTTCAAGAGCAGCAATTGTCGCATCCTTGGACTGATACGTTCGATGGAGACTTTTTCTCTCCTCCTCGAGATCACTAATGGTCTTGTCTTTGACCTGGCAGGCACGGGCAAGATTTCGATTTGCATCGGTAAGCGAAGCGTTCATTTTGTCGTTGGCTTGAGCCCTGCAGTGAAAGTCCCGCTCAAGCGCAGCCATGGTTTTTTCTTTCGTTTCCAGTTCTGCTTTCAATGCGGCGACTTCGTTCGTTGCGGTGCAAAATTGGCGGTGATAGTTCTGCACTTCCGTTGACAGTTTTGATAGCTTGACCGCGATTTCGGCGAGATCGTTCGAATTGTCATCTTGTCGATGAGGATTCGTGTGCGCCATGGGGTGTCCAGGTTTACTACCTTCGTATCCCGCCAATGGTCGGTATTGGCATAGGTTACCACGATGCGTCTAACAGATGGAGGAGGGTGCTGGCTGGACTTTCAGGAAAGTGATCGGAGATTCGTTCAAGAGAGCTTGTCGATTGCGTACGGGTAATGCTGCAGCTTGAGGGAGGAAGGAGAAAGAGGCGAAATGATGAGCGGATTGAAAGGAAAAGTGCAAATGCAAAGTTGATGCATGGCTTGGTGGATAGGTATTTGTGCGACGTGTAGCGTTTGTATGAGATCGCATCTACCTGAGATGCGCATGATAGCACTTACATCCTTGTTCGTCCTCGTTTGTCGTTGTACCCCATCCGCAACGATCGCCTTGCTGAA
>CATIWM010670235.1:0-12327 GCA_949671775.1 Mallotus repandus
TACATAAAATAAAACCTTTATATAGACTTAATGAAACCCTAAATAAAACCTAATTAATATCCTAACTAATCAAGAAAACAAAATCCTTCTTAAATAAGAAAATATAATTCTACCTAAATAAGAAAATATAATCCTAGTTAAGTTTGGATTTACAGATTAAATTTGGATTTACAGATGCAGCATGCTGTCGTGCACTTTTAACCATTATGAAGGATGAATTGATGCAAGCCTAAGCACAAAAGTTATAGCCCTTGATGTATGCTTTAAGCAGCATATTGAATCACTCCATTTGGATCTATATTGAGAGAGATACAACCCATTTACATCTGTATGTGCAGTCTGCCAAGTTCTATACACAATATGATAATCTTTTATAATTTTAGCCCATTAAGACAATCAAATTAACTCAAACTTTCTGTATAAAACTTGTAGAACTGTGTCTCATATTTCCATATCCTTTTGAATTACCTCAATCGAGCTTCTTTATAAAAAGATATGACCAAAACACTAGAGCATACTACCAAAAGATGAATTGATAAAAATTGAATCTAGGATCGCATCACAATCGTATCAATAGGTAATATCCTAAGACCTTTATTAATATGTCAAAATATGTGCATGTCAATTTTGAAGTCATTTTTTTTATAATTTCAATTTTAAAGTCATGTTTAGCATTAGAAAGGGGAAAACCTAGTTAGGATTGCAAGTTGAAAATTTGAAATTTTTTTCCTGAATTTTCTAGCTTCTATATTTCTTTTATATCATCATAAACAAAACTTCAAAATAGATTTGGTTTAATTCTTTTAAACCTCTAAATGGTCCCCTAAAATGTTTTAGTTTTGAAGTTTAGTTGATTTTGTCTCAAAGAGTATCTAATTTGAGAAATTTTTTAAATTGCTCAATCTGTCAAGAACAATTGAGCCAATTGTACTTAGCCATTCATAACCTACTTTGTAGTTATCAAATTCAATTGAATTGTTTGCATCATATACTAGACATACAGATCTAACAATATGTAAAATTTGAGCTTCAAATTCTCTTTCTAAAATTGCCAGATTTTTTTTTAATTTACCCATGAAATTTGCCATAACATGGTAAGTGAGATAAAGCTGAAAATTGAGTTTGAATTAGCGTGAGAAAATGTAAATATAGAGGCTAGATCTATAAATGGTTCATCACTTTATGTATAGGAGCATTTGTAGAGGAAGGAAAGAGGTCTTTTATTATTGCAAAGACAATGAGTTCACTAGAACTAACTATGAGTGGTTAACTATATAACAGTGGGTTTAAAATTAAAAACTATATATATGTATATACTGACATATATTTATACATAATGTTATATTTCTATATTGTGTTTTTTACTAAATATGAAATGATATTTCCTTACAATTAGGATTTTATAAATTACAATTATACATGAATTTTGATAAGTAGTTTGGTTTACTTACAAAATCAGGAACACATAACAATACGTTTATTATTGATGTTGTTAAAGGGATTTAAGACTAAAAATTATTCATCTTCATCTTGAACTCAATGATGAATTCAACAAGTATGTTTAATACTAGCAGCAGTAATTATCTCAACAAATTTATGGTTATTACCTTTATCGATTTTGCTTGATTACATTACTAAATGACAATAAGTATATTATGCATTCAGTATGATTTATATGAATGATTTAGTTTATAAAAAAATTTATACATTCATGGTATATATCCATTAGATTACATTATATATATATATATATATATTCAGAACTTATCCAATCATTTAGCTCTCACTAACTCACGTAATTTATCATATTCAATCTTTGAAGCAAAGCTTTCAAGGGAATATTAATAACTGAACTATCTCTCAACTAATTCAATTAATCAATAGGTTATTATTGTGTTTTCAATATAATTAATCTCTCGACGTAACCCTATTTTCTAAATTAATTCAATGGGCGATCAGTCCATTGAAAGCATTAAGTTCAATAATAACAATGGAGTGAGAATGGTTTGATTAAAGTTTAACCAAATTAAGTCCATGTTGAGTTATATCTAAAAACCCTAACTACTAGTTTAGCTACTCATGAAAAATAGAAAAGAATAAGATGAAGAAAAAGTAAAAGATCTAAACATATACATATTAGTATAATAAAATTAAGGACAAAAAGAAACATTAAAAGGAAACCCCTTTTAAATCTTCTTTATTCAGAATGATGTTTGAATCCTTTATTCTTACTTTAATCCATAAGTAGTTGTAAAAAAAACTTAGATAAAATATTCTATGAATAATGAAAAACTAAAGTTATCAATTATTGTCCAAAACTAGTTAACTTCTTTTCAAGAGGCAAAGTACCACTATATATATCGTTCCATAAAAAACTCTAAAATCAACTTTCCATACAGGATTGCTCCAAGGCACATTGTTGTGTGCCTAAATACGCATGGCTGTGTGTTTATAATCTACTAAAAACCTCAAAATCAAGTATGATCGTATGCCCTCAAGCACACATTAATGCCTAGTTGGTTTCTAATAAGCTCATTTCCTTCAAATCATGGGCACACAACCATGCTTGAATAGTTTCACTAAAGGTCTTCATATGGTGAGTTAGGCATCGCTGTGTGGCCTTAAGCATATAGTCGTTCGTCTTGTTCCTCATCTTGGCAGTGTAGATTTTATTAATTTCATGAGATTTAGAGATCTACTCTTTAATTCCTTGCCTTGGCACCTCACGTATCAACTCCACATTGAGCATATCTATCACAAAATAAATAATAATATGAAAAATAACTAAAAATAAGTAAAAATATAATTAAACTACTAAAATTCTTAAAAACTTAGATTTGGCCTTTTTAAACTAAAAACACGTCAATATTCATTACTATCCTAAACTCTAGACACCAAAAAGCTAACAACTTAGCACTCAAAATGTAGAACGTTTCATGCTTATTAAGTAGTACCCAAGTTATGTTAGGTTGTGATCTTGGATCAGTTTCACTGGATATAGGTTGTTCATCTCAACTAGTAGCTTTGAAATGCCTTTGTCCCATGTCAGTCTCATAGCCTGAAAGATTCCCTACAGCTCCACTCTGATTATGGAACACCCTCTAATGCTTACAAAAAAAAAATCCATCTTCCATTGCTATCTCGAAGAAGCCCTCCAGTTGTAGCTATGCATGAATTAGCTCTAGAAGATCTATTTGTATGTAGTTTATACCACCCTTGTATTGGAGGGGTCCAACCTAAATAATCCATCTTCCACTGCTATCTCAAATAAGCCCTCCAGTTGTGGCCATACATGAATTAGCTCTAAAAGATCTATTTGTGTGTAGTTTATGCCACCCTTGTATTGGAGGGGTCCAACCTATCCTAATAAAGTTAGCAATGTTAGTAGAGTTAGTAATTGCGAGACTGATAGCTTGAAGATAAAGTGATATATATATATATATATATATGCAAATGCATAATTCACACAAGCATTAAATAAATCTAGGGTGCATGCAAAGGATGATGTATGATGTAAACCCGGGTGCATTTAACATGATGCATTTCCAAAATTCACACAAAAATGATAGTGATGCATGTTGGGCTTTATGAAAAATACACCTAAAAGATCTAAAATGATTCACACACATGGTAGTGTTATGAAAAAGGCTTATGACATGCATCAAGCACATGAGAATGCATGAAATACTTAAATGCAAGAATCAAGGAAATTGATTAGTAATAATAATCAATAAGAGAACATGAGTTGTTTAGAGAAAATAATCAAGTGATAAAACAAAGGAAAGTTGATTATAAGTCAAAATGAAGTATAAAAATAATGTATGTTCCCTTTGAATACATCAATTTAACCAATAATGATCAATTGATGCTTTTTGGTAGACAAAATGAGGATAAAAACATAAATATGCAAAATACATACATAATAATCTAATATTCACAAAATGGACTTAAGACACTTAATATTCACAAGTTAGACTCTGCAACAATCATAAATTAATCATCAAAGTGAGGTAACATTGGTTATATAAAGCACATAGATTACATTTAGTTCTCTAAGTAGTACTATTCAACCATTAATGGTTAATTAGTACTCTTAAGATAAAAAAATGCACATAAAGTCACATAATGCACACAAAATTAACATAATGTTAATCATCAACCAAAATCACAATCAAAATAAAAGTAAATAAGAAAATGAAATAGCTTTAAAATAAGAAAATAATATTAAAGAAAAATATTTAAATAGAAAAATATAAAATTTGATCATCCTAGGACCTTCGAGAGTCATTTTGATGATATATGATAATCCTTAAATGTATAAGTGTCATTAGGACCATCATCGAAATCATTTCGAAGCAATGAGTGCATGATTGAAGGCTTAGACATGGATGGCCAAATTTGCCACCTATCTAGCTGGAATTCACAATGAATGGCCAAAATTGCAAGATAAATAGTCAACTGACTATACATCAAACAATTTTGGCTATCCCTTTTTGTGCATGAGTGAAAACTTAACATTTCTTACAACAAAAATGAAAAATAAAGGCCCTAAACCCAAGAAATCGAACCCGAGATTAAGAGAATTGAGTTTTAGAAAGTGTTTAACCTCAGAATATGAGATTAAACTCATAAAAATGAGGATTTAATAGAATACATCAAGATTGAAAGCAAATAAGGACAAGTGAGCACTTGGTTGAGTTTAAGGTTATTTTTAGTTGATGTGGGTTTATTTTTTATTTAATTTTTGAGTTAGGATTTTAAGGGATTAAAGAGTGTTTTGGGTAGATTTTAGGCTAGAAAGTGGGTGGAGATTAATAAGAAAAAGGTGAGAGAAAGAGGGTAAATGATGAGAGTGTTTATTTTGGCTATTTTCCCTATTTTCACTCATTTGTTCTCTCGCTAACTCTTGCTATAGAAATTTTCTCTCTCTTGTCATTGGCTCGCCTCCCCAAAATAATACCTCAAGCCTTCTATTTATAGACAAAGACTTGGTGGCATAGTTATAATTAAGTTACAACTCAAAGGTGTATTATTTCACATTAAAAGACAAAAGTATATATTTATATCACTGCTAATTTGGCACTTGTTCAAGAATATTCTTAAATAGAATATTCTTTGCTCGGTCATTACTCCTAAGGAATTCTGCCTTATTTTATTACATGCGTGGGACTTGGTTTGACCACAAGAGGTCAAATTTTTAACTCTTTGTCAAATGGTCCACACTAGTTGTAAACACCCAATTTCATGATGACTTTAGTGTGGATGCGATAGAAGATCCAATTACGAGAATTTATTATAAATAGGTCTTTCAAAATTGACTTTTTAATCTCAAGGCTTAACTGCATTTTTAAGGACTTAAGTGTAATGTTTTCTAAGGACCTAATTGTAGAGTTTTCATTCTTTTAAGGGTCTTTTTGTAATTAAATATTTTTTATCTGAAATATGTAATTCCGACCGGAATTACACATTTTTGGTCGAAAATGTACATTTTCGATTGGAAATGCATAATTCCGATCGGAATTATGTATTTCCGACCGGAAATACACAATTCTTGTTGGAATTGCACAAGTCCAACCAGCCTCCGTTCCATTTTTTTAATTTTCAAAAATTAATTTTTGAGCTTTTCATTGGTTGAAAAATAAATTCAAAGGATTTAAAATTAAGATTTTATCTTGATAAATATTGTTTATTCAGATAAGAAAGAGATTTTTGTTTTAAATTGAATCTCTTGTGATTTGATAATCATAGGAGAATACGTTTATTTTCCATATAAACCTACGGGTTTTTCAATAGAGGGGCGTTTTTCTTCTCCTTCCCCTGGGAGAAAAATCACAGATAAAAAAGAAAGGCTTTTGAAGGTGGAAGCTTTATTATTTGTTTTAACGCTCTTTACACAAAAGTTCTAAAAGACGCAGTCAAACCAGAGATACAAAGATCAATTTTGCAAACTTATTCCAATACAATGAATTAAACAAGACTCTGAGGAGCAATTAATACTGCATCAGCTATTCTCATCCCGTTTTTATTTTATTTCATTTCTTTTTATTCTGATTTCTTTTATTTAATTTTTTTGTTCTTGATTCTAATATTATTATTTTTTCTGTTTTTATGTTAATGGCCATGGTGATAGCAACCTAACTATATGGAGTGATTGAACCAACCTATGAAGATCCATGGAAAGCCATGAATACAACCTAATTTGTTTATTTCATCAATTTTTTATTTATGTTTTTTATTGTTTTGTTTTATTTATGTTTTTAATTGTTTATTTTGCTTAGTTAATAATTTTTATGAAGTAGATTATAATAACCTCAGTAGTGGGATCATAATGAAACCTCTATTTTATTATATTTCAAAAATTAATTAGTAAATTAGGTTTATTTGGTAAAAACTTTAATTAAAATTAATGGTGGTTGTAGTAAATTTAGGTTGAATGTAATTTAATTAGGGCTAGATATCATTGAATGCATGTCTTATATAGTTTTGTTTATTATTGTTTATTTTTATATTTTACATAGTTTAGTTTATTATTTTCATGTTTTTACATTTTTTATACGTTTAAATTAATTTTGTTTAATTATTTTTTATTTAATTTGATTTGTTAATTTTTACGACTATTATTATAGTTTAGGACCTATTTTATATTTTATTTAATTTTTTAAAATAAAAATATATAAAAATAAATTTTCAAAATAATAAATAAAAGTAGATTATCACAAATAAAATAAAAAATAAAAAAGAGAAACTTAAGAAAAAAAAAAGGGCCAACTTCGGCAGAAAGGATTCAGTTTTGCCATAAGTGGCCAAATTGGCCGAAAATGGCCATTATAGCCATTTGTTAGAATTCCAATCGGCAATTCTATAATTACGATGTACTTCAGATCGGAAATACGGTTGGCAAATTTTTTATTATTTTTTTTATCTAATAAATTTTTTATAAATTATGTTTATCACACAGTTTTAGTAGATAAAAAATAAATAAATTTATTTTATTTTTTATCCTGAAGGCAACGTAGAGTTAAAAGACTTGTGTTTTATAAACGTCAAATTGCTTTCACAAAAAGGGTGACTTCATGGAGGAGATTTTATAATTCTTTTCGTGAAGACTTGATTTATGATTCTTTACCGTGGGAGTCTATTTTTTATGTATTTTTCACTTGGAGTTTTCAAAAACCCTTTTTGATTCTTTGCCTTGAGCCAAAACACACACCACTCTTATTTATTTTCACATTATTTTTTCTAGTTATTTATCGTGAATCAGTTCTAAATAAACCAAAATTACAGATAACAAAAATTACAGACTTTCTATCAATGCTTATCTCATCTTCTGAGTAGGATCAATACTGCATCCATTAAATCATCTTTTCTTTTATTCTTTCCTGCTTTTATTTTGTTTGATTTTTTTTGTTTTATTTGATTTGATTTTTATTTTTATTTCATTTACTTATTAATCCTTGTTTGTTTTGTTTTCTGTGTTTATGATTATGGATGGAGTTACATGAATTGTGAAAGAAATTAGCCATGAAAAAGAATCCATAACCAAAAGCCATGGAATCCAGAACAACCAATTTCATTTTACATAGTTTTTATCAGAATTATTTTTATTTTGTTTATTTTTAATTTTCTTTGTATTTAGTTTCTTATATTTTTATTTCTTTTAAAGAATTATAATTATAATTTTGTATTTTATTTTATTTGTTTAAATCATTGTAACAGTCCCAATATTGGGAATAGTAAAGCCATGTCTTTTATATGTTTTTATTTTCTTAATTGGTTAGTAAAATTAGGATTTCAATTAAAATTAATGTAGTAGTAGACTAAATTAGGGTTCCTACAAAATTGGATTAGAATTAGGAGATTAGATTTATTTAGGGTTTACTAAATTAGGGTTCCTACAAAATTGGATTAGAATTAGGAGATTATATTTATTTAGGGTTTATTTATTTGTTTGTTTTGCTTTAAGCCCATTTTTGTTTTTTAATTACTTTTAGTTCTAATAATTAATTAGAATTTAGGCCCATCTTTTTAATCAGCCCAATTAACTAATAGGTGATTAGTTTAACTCTAGGCTTAATTAATTAAAATGGAATAATAGGCCCATAATTAATTAGATTTAGGTTACAAATAATTTATGCCCACTTAGTTAATATGGACATAGACCCACTAAGGTTAATTAAAATTAATTAGACATACCCCATTAACTTAAAAGCCTTTCATAATTAGTAGACTTAGGCCTATTTTTTAGAATTAAAATGAGAAGACTTAGGCTCATTAAATTAAAATTAATATAAATTAGGCCATTTAACTTTTAGGCTCATTTGTAAATTAAAACATGTAGATTTAGCCCATCTAATTAAAATCAATGTAGATTATGAACAATGCCTTTGTTGTCAATTTAAATGAGTTTAAAATAAAAATTGCATGTAATTACAAAAATACAATAACAATTAATAACATAAATCTAAAAGAACATGAGACTAAAAGAAGTTAGTATTCCGTTTCTAAAATTCTCTCGGTGTAGTGCTAACTCTCTTTTAGAGAATCGAGTTACCACCACTCATATATTGTCCTAGTTATTACCCTGGGTGGCGACTCCTTATTTCCACACCCTATCTTTGTGATAGCAGTTAGTGTGTTTCCTAGAGTCCTAAACTTATACATGTCACGGTTGCCAAAAACTTAAATGCATGTGAAACCTTGCCATCTATAGTGGCGACTCCACTAGGAATAAGAGATACTGATTCTACTTGTGTTTTTTGGAATTATCTTATTAATTATTATTTTATTCTTGCATTCATTTTGCATTGTCCTTATAAACTGATGGCATTGGTTTATGGTTCAATGATTCCACTAGCTTTATGGGATTGTAAATTGGGTAATTATCACTTTTAGCCTTTTTTTTATTAAAGAATATGTGTCGAACCAATCTAACCATGGTCTATAACCCAAGTCCTTAAGGGGGACACTTATTCTTAAGTAGGCAAGGGATGTTGGGCCCGCGTGGCCTTGGCCTGTAACTCAAGTCCTTCAAGGGAGCATCTCGCTAAGGGAACCTTAACTTTTATCGGACCAAGCTCATGTAATGGCCTTGTAACTTTTCCTAGGACTACTCAAATTGCTTGTATATGTTGCTATGAGGTATTTCTATCAACAGAAGCCC
Source organism: Mallotus repandus (assembly GCA_949671775.1). Classification (NCBI taxonomy): domain Eukaryota; kingdom Viridiplantae; phylum Streptophyta; class Magnoliopsida; order Malpighiales; family Euphorbiaceae; genus Mallotus; species Mallotus repandus. The sequence continues at coordinate 9,161 of CATIWM010670235.1, forward strand.
AAGCCCATACTTTAAGAGCCATCTAAACTATTAGATATTGGACTTTACTTTTATACCTAGAAATGCTACTACTTTGAAAAATTTTGCATGTGCATCGGTTCTTGATATCCCTCATTAATATTGAGGCTAAGATAAAAAAATTTAGGAAAAGAGACTCGCCTTTAAATCGCGTATAAGAGAAATAAGGTTGGAAGGACTTATGTTGTATATGTTTGGCTTTATTACTCAACTTCACATAGCGCGTGCATCATGGATACATGCATATATGCATCTCATGCATCATATTAACACCTTCTTTTGTAGCCATCATAGATTCATTTAGGTTTTCTTACATTTAGAAATTGAGAGGTGGTAGACTAGAGAGAATCACTTTAAGTCCATATTCTATAGCTAAAGAGATCCTTCATAGCTTGGAAAAAAGTCCCATTAATCCACTCTACATATAGGCATTGCTGACCCTAACTTGCCGCACTACTGAAGAGATGGAACAACAAGAAGGAAACTAGACCTTGGAGGATGTTAAGAATTCACTAATGAATGACCTAAAGGCTAGAGTTCAATATTAATGGAAATAGGATTTAGCTAGGTTAACACTACCCATTGTACTAGAAATAGCACCTGCTCCCATTTGTATTCCACTAGTTGATGTTATTCCACCCACAGCTGCTATTCCACGTAATATGGTTCCCACTAATAATTGTAATATTAGGGGCCAACCCTTAAATGCTGGTAGAACTGTGCCTATTATGGAAATAAAGTTTGAGGATGTTGAAAATTACATGACACAAAAGGCAAAAAAAGAATCGCTTACGTTGATCTAAGAACTTAAGTCTAAGTAGATGCAAGCATTGGCCCAAAAAATGTCTAAGATGGACAAGCTTATAAGGGGAAACAGTCTGGGTTAAACATTTGACATTAATGACATGATGTTCACTAAAAGAGATAAATTTCTAGATAAGTTAAAAATGCCTCAACTATAGAAGTTCAATGGCACTAGAGACCCGAGAATACATCTTAGCCAATACTCAACTGCTATGAACACCACTAAATCTCCTTTGTTGGTGGTCACCAGGCTATTTGTGCTATCTTTAGAAGGATTAGTGGTAAACTGGTATCATGAGCTGGAAAAGTCTATTCAAGTTGAGTGAAGAGAACTATGCACTACTTTCTTAAAGCAATATGATCATAACACTAAGCTAGAGGTGTCCATTAGAGATTTAGAGCTAACTAAATAGAAACCAAATGAATGATTCTCAGACTTTTGAATAAGATTCATGAACAAGGTAGGGCTAATGAAGAATACATTGGTTGTGCAAGATCAAGTAAGGACGATTGTGAGAAATGTCTCATCTAACCTGATGGAAAGACTACAAATAATGAATCCCAAAATAATTGTGGTTCTATATGATGATGGTTTGCAAGTTAACGAAATTGAGAATCTGATAACAAAGCTAAGGTGATTGAAAAATTCACTGAGGAAATGCAAAAATAGTTGATGTGTCTGCCACCTGATGGAGAGCCACCATAAGACCTAGCATCTATAATTGAAAATAATATTATGAATGTTTTCTTTGAACAATATTCCAATTTTTTAAGATCACTTTTATTTCAATGATCGATGATATGAATTCTAATTTTGCTTACTTATGTGATGTGCATCCTGATGATACTATACATTATAATATTGATTGCATGTTTGACATAAATTCAATTTAATTAGATTCTTTCAACATGGGCATAAATAATAATAATAAGAACATTCCTATATCACATAATATAACTTTTGAGGAGAGAGAAAAATATGAAAGAATATAAAAAAAGAAGAAAAAAATGGTAGTATTTGTTTGATCTTATAAATATATGCTAGGGCAAGATGGAGAATAGCATAACATTTCATTATCAGAAGTAAGGCCAGTTGAGCATAAGCTTCCATGACTTATACCGGAATGGGCAGAAAAGAGTGATAAAGCTAAATGTATCGCATGAACATAAGTATACTAGGGGCAAATAGATAGCTAGATTTAAAGAGAAATCTTATCTACTGTCCCAATTAGAGACAACAATTTTATTGTAGAAATACAAGGTTGAACATCATAAATCCTTATCATATCTAACCTAGGCAAGCAGAGCAGTTGAAGCAACTAATAAGAATGTCAAAAGAATCATTCTGAAGAGTGGGCTGAGCATCTTCCTTTTGCTATTTAGAGATATTAGGCCATAATATGAACTGGAACAAGTAAAACACTATTCTTTATTGTGGACAGAAATTAAGTAGTGCTACCTATAGAAGTTGAAATAAAGTCCCTAAAAATAGTTTTGGAATCTAAAATTCTAGAATATGAGTGTTACAAAAGAGGTACGATAACTTCATATCTTTATATAAGAAAATAAAGGATACTCCATTTCACACTGAAGTGTATCAACGAAGGATAACTAGGGTGCTCAATAAGAGAGTCAAGCCTGAAAGATAAAGATCAAATATTTGGTATTAAAGCAAGCAAGAACAATGGTGTTCCATCTAGGAAGAAAATTCAGACTAAACTTTCACTTCTATTTGGTTACATAAATTTTGCCTAAGGATGCTACAAAGAAATCATATCTAAAAAGGAATCAGTTCACAGAGCCCATCAATTTGGACTGTCTCAAGAAATACTAGCTTTGAAAAAATAAAAAAAAATAAATAAAGAAAGAAAAGTCCATTGGCTAGAAAACCTGAAAAGGCTAGTCAAATAAAAATTAAGACATTCTTACTATTCAAAAAACCCACAAAGGGTTGGCAAGCAAAAATTAGGGAAAAATAAAAAAGAGAACCCTGTTGATTTGGAAAACTTATAAAGGGCTAGTCAGGCACAAATTAAAGGAATAAAAGTGAGAAATATATTCAGTTAGAAAATTTGAAAGGACCAGCTAATAATAGAAGTTGTATCATGCGATGTAATGAATGTACTAATTTTTATCCTATTGAATGAATAAAATTGAATTTAAAATTTTTGTTTTAACATTGTATATTCATCCTTATCATATTACGTAAGTATCTAATATAAGCTAAAGAAATCAAAGCTATGAGATCACTATTCCAGTTATACTTTTTTCTTCTTATTACCCCTATATGATTCTGTTTGTAAGTTAAATGTCCTTTTATATCTTATGAACATCAAGTATAGTAT
>CATIWM010670335.1:0-10435 GCA_949671775.1 Mallotus repandus
GAAAATACCACAGTGTGTGTTTAAAAGTTGAGAATTGGTCTGTAAAGAGGAAGAAAAATGGAGAAGTCGAGCCTGTAGATTTTGGGTGGCAAATTTTTTTTTATTACCCGAACTATTTTTCTTCTCCATTAATCACTCAAACGACCTCCGATTACCATTAAATTTGAATCAGAGCTTCTTCTCATCACCCTTAACAATCTAGTAGCTTTTAATTTACGATATTTGGCTCAGATTTGGAGAGTTTTGGCCAAAAATATTCGGCCTAACCACCACCATTTATCACTTTTCTAGCGACTTTCACCCTCTAAAAATCACTATTAACATGTTTATCTCGTCTCCAGGAGTTTGTGGACATTGACTTTGTGTATAATCTCCTTTATTTGAATTTTCTAAGAATTTCATGGTAAATTTTCTTTAAAATTTTTATCTCTTAATTCTATGCATGTTTTGGTGTGTTTGAGGCTATAATTGTGTTCTAAAAATTGTGGAGGATGCATTGGTATGTTTTGTTTGGTCGAGTGACGTATTTCCTATGAGAAATCAAGCGAGTCTCACCCGTAAACGCAATGAAATTGGGACCAAACCAGAAAATTATGAAATTATTTTTATAAAATAGAATAAATTATGATGATTAATTTTTGTAACTGGAGTGAAGGTTAATTCCTTATGGATAATGAGCTAAAAATTATGGATTAGTTTCGGCAGAAATTATTTTATTTCCGTTAAATTAGCTTAATTTGTCAAAAATATTCCTTTTACCCTCAAATGGATGTTTCAGAGCTTTCATAAGTCAATCGACTTGTTGCCGCTACTAGCTCCCGGAACTACCGTATAATCAAAGTGCAAGGCGGAAAAAACTTGAAGCTAGACTATAGAGGTGTATAAGCATCCCGATTGGCTGTTCGTCTTGCATTGTAAACAAGAAGAAATGAGTTATTAATGTTTCACTCATATGTGAGAAGTCAAATCCAATACCTGCAACAATTTATATGCGAATATAGGGTTAGCCCCTGCTACAAGCATTATTCGGGAACGATTATCCAGGAACGCTCTTGCCTTGAGAAATAGTGACTACTCCTTTTTCCTTTTTTTTTATTACAAGTGGTTCTCCTAAATAGCTTGGAGATGACAAGGTCGAAAGTCCCTTCCTTTTTAAAAGAATAAGCAGGTACTATACTAGTAGAAGACTGAGTTGGTGTCCAAGTCCACTTCCAAGCCTGCCAAGTAACACGTAAACCATGCCAAACCAAGCAAATATTCCAGACTCAAAAGAACCAATTGCAGTGCTTTTGTAAACTCCTTCAGTTACTGTGGAAGTCCCTATAGCCCATGGGAGAGAAAGGAAGTTTCATTTAGATAGTTTCGATACCAAAGGCTATATACGTGAAAAGCCGAAGTGTAGATCAGGCATCGATCGGTCCTAGAAATGGCGGCATTCACTTCTCTCTTTTCTTTTTTCTCCATTCCTATATTTTGGATAGGCGATGGAAGATGGATTCAATGATTTCGTCATTTTAGTAATTTTTCTAGAATTTTAGGGAGTTATTAGGAATTTATTTATTAATTATTCATTATATAGATACATATATATATAGTTTGTTACAAAGTATACGGGAGTGGAGATATCAGAAAATAGGCAAACAATGACACACCGGTCTGCTCGCTCAATTTGTAAGTTAATGTTTTGAAATGTGTGTTAAGTTTATGTCTAAAAACCTAGTTTAATTAACTATATTTAAAAAAGGGAATTTAGTTTAATTATGTTAAATATTATATTTAATATTTGAAATGCCCATATTATTGATTTTGATATTTTAAATATGCTATTTATGTTATGATTATTATTGACGCTTTATTGCTATTATTTGTTATTATGAATTCTAATTATAAAGATATTATGGGGAATAAAATAAAAGTATTTCATTCCCAATTATTATATTTCCTTGAAATTTTACTGTCTATTTATATATAAAAAGAATTTGGAAGAGACTAATAGAATGGGCTACCTGATGGGTGTCATCGGGACCGTGTGCACACAGGTAATGATTCTTGAGTTGGACCATTATTGAGAAATTTATTTGTAAATCTCGGTTGATGCATAGCTCTCGAGTGCTATATTATAATTTATAATCAGTTATTACAAGGACCGGTAGCTCGGTAGATGCTTAGCTCTCGGGAACCGCCAGTAAATATTAGAACAAGAGGATGACTGATGCTGGTAGTTCGGTGGTAACTTAGCTCTCGGGAACTGACATTTATTGGATAAATAAAGGAGCCAAATGGCTTTTAGATTTATGGTTTAGAGTCATACCACTAATTTCTACCTAAGTTATTTATTAACGTAGTTGTATTATTTTATCTTTTTATTGTGTATTTGTTTAATTAATGGATATTAGGAAGATTGAGTTTTTAATAAAGTTACTAAATGAATTTTTGGTATATTTATACATATCCATATTTAAAAGATTTATATTTGGATATATATAGTATTTGGTAAATTAATGATTTTTCTTTAAATATAATTTCATAATAAATATTGGTAATAAATGTTTTAATAAAAAAAGGTTTTCAAACTAATATACATTTCTTTATAGGGATAACAACATTTCAAGGCCTGAAAGTAATATACTTTTTACAATTAAGGTCGGCCTATCTGTTCAATTTGTAACATTTAAGGACTAAAATTTTTTAAAAATTTAACCGTTAAACCTAGTCTGTTAATTGTAATAGAATGAGCACATATGTTAGTTATTTACCTACGTGTCATCCTAGTTATCTCTATGTGGACTGACACTATCCACATGGTCTACCTACGTGTCATTCTAGTCGTCATCATCATCTTCTTCTTCTTTTTTCTTCTTCTCTTCTTCTTCTTCTTTTTTCTTTTCTTTTCTTTCTTTCTCTTTCTTTCTTTCTTTCTTTCTTTCTTTCTTTTTCTTCTTCTTCTTCTTCTCCAGCATCACCAAACTCATCTCTTCCCTAAATTTTCTTTTCAAACAAAGTGAAAGAAAAAAGAAAAGGAAAACCATAAACTAGGAGACATATGTTCTGGTGCATCTTTTAAATTTCACCTACTGAAAACGTAGACAAGAGACAAGGGGGAAGAAGATTAAAGGAAAATTATAAACTAGATTATATAGAGTAAAGAACTGCCTTTAAAACTAAAGAAAGAACACAAATGTTCATGGGAAAATGATTTAACCTTTGTAGTAGCTAAAAACAACCAAGATATATTGAGACATTCATGTCTTTCAAATTGCAACTCAAAATTGTTTAATTACTGATACACAACATACATAATGCAAGAAGCGCATCTACTTGAAATTACGTGTTACTGACTAAGAAAGCTTAGTCTGAAAAAATTTTCATATGTACCTCTGTTTTTAGCCATTTCAACATAAACCCTTCAAAACCCCATGCCAAGCTTTGATAGAACGAGAGGACAAAAAGATGGGCAAAGCAGAGAAAGAGCAACTAAATCAAATTATTTATTCCTATCTCAACATAATCCACGACACTTTCCAGGTATTAACTCTATTCATTGGATGCTCTATTGTGGTGTAGACTATACCTATCTCTGTATTTGTTCTTTTGTTTTTCTATTTTTTTTTGAAATTTATATAAAAATTGATGTGGGATTTATTGAAATTTATGTAAAACTTAACGTGGGTATTGTTTGTGTATTTATTGTGCAGTTGCTTGATAGGCACCACCTTCGTCAATGGATAAGGTCAGCTAGGAAGAAGTTGTGAAAATGGGTAATCAGGTTTCTAAGAAAGCTACTATCGGTAAAATTTTACATCTTTTGTTCCTTTTTTTTTTACTTCTATAAGCTCTAATATAATTCTCATGTAATGGGTATGTTTTAAATCCTTTTAAAAAGAGAACTTAGTAATCTACCTTCAGTTTTGTGTAGCTAAAGTTAACAAATTCATTTAGACTTGTGTTTGATAATGTTTGTGTGCTTGTTTTAGCAGTTGGAATGTTTTTTGGGATAGTTGGTACCTCTGTTTTTACATGTGAATAAGGTGTTTTAATTTGTTTCATACATGTGAATAAAGGATAGTTGGTACCTTTATTGTTACATGATTTTAAGTGGTTCTATAGAATTTTTATTTAGAGAATTAGGAAAAGAGATGAGTTTGGTGATGCGGGAGAAGAAGAAGAAGAAGAAGAAGATGATGATGATGATGATGATGATGACTAGGATGACACGTAGTCAGGCCATGTGGATGGTGTCAGTCCACATAGAGATGATTAGGATGACACATAAGCGAATAACTACCACGTGTGCTCATTCCGTTACAATTAACAAACTCGGTCTAACGGTTAAATTTTAAAAAAATTTAGTCCTTAAATGTTACAAATTGAACAAATAGGCCTTAATTGTAAAAAGTATATTACTTTCAGGCCTTGAAATGTTGTTATCCCTTTTTTTATATTAAATTACTTAGTAAGGTCTGGCTCCTCTCAATTATTTTTCAATGATCTTGGGAGTCTACAGTTAGTTCTATTCTCTACGTCGAACTCATTCTTCATCGGCTATTTTATGTAGGTTAACTTAATGTTGTTGTTATATATGGAATAGATTTAGTTAAATATAAACACCGCAGTGGATTTTGATGTTTTATTATTGTTATTATAATTGTTTTGTATTGGGATTGAGATGTTGGTGGTTATGGTTGTATATATATATATATATATATATATATATATATATTTGGGAGTGTTTTGCATTTTACAGATTTTGCAATTGTCCTGGTACAGGGAAAATTCCGCTAATTTTCCTTAGAATTTTAAAGTTAGTTAATTTTTTTTTTTGATAAATTCATTTAGACTTACTATAGATTTTAGACACTTCACACTTTCTCATTCCGTAGTACCACCAGTCACGTGCCCTAGGGGTTCGTGTCATGATAATTTCTTTTTCTTACCTTGGTTCGGTTCACTATATCTCCCTTCTGAACCCGTTTGATTTCTTTGATTGTCAACTAGAACAGCCCAAAGAGCCTGTTGCACAACCCTATTTGAGACTTTCCATATGTCCATAAGAGCTTGATCAATATGAGACACTTGTCACTATCCATATTTCAATGCAACTAATTATGTTTGACAAAAAAAAACATAAATAAATATAAGAGTGCTCTCTACCTAAAAATTATTATTATATTGATGAAATCTTAAGTAAAATTTAGAAAAATGAAACACTATTCTGTCCTACCAAAGATGGAGAGATTATTTATTTAATTGTTTATGACTTAATTAAGCTTCAAGTCTTCCATCTACACATTAATAAGCTCTCAAGTTACAATAGGTTCTTTGTTTTTTTTAAGGTTTAGTACTTCTAAATAAAAAGGAAAAACATAAAAGCTTTCTAATTAAGTGAACAAGTTTAAATGATCTAGCATAATTCTTTTTGCTCTTTTTCCATGGAATATGCACTTTTGTTGTAAATTCCATTCTGAGGTTGGTGAATTTTAAATTTTAACAATATATATTTTTGGGAAAAATTACAAATTTGGTGTCTCAACTTTTTTGTTTTTTCTATTTGAGTGTCTAACTTTTTTTTTCAATCAAGTGTCTGAACTTTGAAAAACATATCAATTAAGTGTATTCGACCAATTTGATGCTGATTGTGTGCCTAGTCATAGCAAATGGGCTCTACCTTCATCCTAATCATCCACCATATCACCTGCCATCTTTACTATTTTTTGAATGGACAAAATTATCCTCATCTTTTATAAACTAGGGTTACAAAACACATTTCACAAAAAAAAAAAAAAATTCAATCTCTAATCAGAACTGCAACATCAACACTAAAAACTTCACCCATCAATGTGAAGATTCCCTATTCTAATCCTGCAACATGAAATAGCAAAATCTTCAAAAATCAAAAACCTATATTCCCATTAACTAGAAGCCCATTAATTTTAAGGATAACAATAATTCCAGTCCTATAAGTTATAGTCGATTTCCAATTTAGTCCTATATTAATTTTTTACAATTGAGTACACAATGAATTTAAAAAATTAATTGTTAGTCCTAGGATGTTAAATAAGAAGGAACGGTCCAACGTGGCATGATTAATGGACATGTGGGCATAGCCTGGTTGTTGATGTCAGCTGTTCTCTTCCTTGCATGACCTTTAATATTGTCATTCCATAATAGCTAACATGCTATGGCTTTTTTTATATTTTCTTTAACACTAACAACACCAAACCATGATTGTTATGAGCTAAGAAACTATACAGAGCACCATCAGCTTCTTGTTTCTTCCCCTTAAGCTTATTTTCATTTTTCATTTTCATGTCAGCTCTGTCCATCTTCAACCTCTTAGATCTTTAGTGTGTTTACTTAATTTTTCACTTCTTTTGCAGGGACTGATGTGATAAAGCAAGCATAGGCAATAAGCGGGATTTTTCCCACCATCTGATTTGTTAGAAACCCTACATATATTATATGGCAATCCTATAAGGAAGAGAACAGCTAACATCAGCGACCAGGCTATGCCCACATGTCCATTAATTGTGCCACGTAGGACCGTTCCGTCAGATTTAACATCCTAGGACTAACGGTTAATTTTTTAAATTCATTGTGTACTCAATCATAAAAAATTAATGTTATATGACTAAATTGGAAATCGGCTATAACTTATAGGACTGAAATTATTGTTATCCTTAATTTTGATCATAAGGAGAATTTGAATTTTCAGAAACATTCTAACCCAATCTTCATAAATCAAAGTTAAAATAAATCAAAACCCCAATAAAGCCATCCCTTCAAAACCCTATAAAACCCACTTCTTCAATTAAAACACCAACAAAAATCAAATAGAACAAAATAAAATAATAATAATCAAAATAATTTTATAAGCCCAAACGTAACAGTTGCAATGTCATTGTATCTGTAGCAAAGACAAAAAAACATAAAATAAACAGCTCTTTGCTGTTATTTGTTGGAAATAATAAAAATCTCTCATTTGACAAGTCATTAAACAGCTCTATGCTTTATAATAAATTCAAGCTCTATACTTTATCATAAATTAGAATTACATTGAAGAAATTGTTGATTTTGTTCGTGCTCATCCACCGAGGCCAATACTGACACAATCAAGCAATTTAAAATTAGACATCTTGAACTTTATTACACGTTGTGACTCTTCTTCTTCTTCTTCTACTAACGCATTTTCTTCAGATTTTAAAGCAGAGACAAGTTACCTTTTCTAGAGCTTGATATGAGCTTCCATAATTCTCTACTCTGAATAAAAATGGAAACACAAAACCAACACAGGCAAACCCACCATTAGTGGAGGAGGCTATAAGCTAGGTGGAGGTGGCTACGAGCTAAGTGGAAGTGATGGTGGTGGGTTTGGTTAAAGAGGGGAATTATGGCTTTTTTTTTAAATGTGTTTTGTAATCCTAGTTTGTAGAAGATGAGGATAATTTTGTCCATTCAAAAAATAATAAAGGTGGCGATGATATGGCAGATGAATGGGATGAAGGTGGAGCCCATTTGCTATGACTAGGCACATAGTCAGTTTTAAATTGGTCAGATATACTTAATTGATATGTTTTTTTAAAGTTCAGACACTTAATTGCAAAAAAAAAAAAAAAAAGGTTAGACACTCAAATAGAAAAAACTGAAAAGTTAAGACACCAAATTTGCAGTTTTTCCTATTTTTTAATAGATGCATATCACAATTTTATATAAAGTGTGCAATTTTTTTACAACAAAAATCTATATTCTATATAAATATATATTAAATCCCGAGATCTAAAATCATTAAGCTAAAAAATTGACAAGTGTCAATCTTCATATTTGAGTATTTATTTAAAAAGTTGATGTGTTAAGCTATTAAAAATCCTAATTTTTTATTAAAAATAAAATATTTTTAATAGTTATTTAGTATTATTTTTAACTAAAACACTATTATACATATTTTAATACAACTCAAATTCTAAAATTATGTATATATTACGAATTTTTCACCTTAAATCACCCAAATATTTTTTCTAAACCATTAAAAAATTAAAAAAATTATAGTAATTACATAATATTATTTTTTAACTAAAACACTATTATACATACTTCAATACTATTTAATAATTTTTTATTTCAAAACAAAACTAATTTAATAATTCTAAAAACAAATTTTATTATAACTAAAAAATTATGGTTAAAAAAATTAAAGAAAATAAAATTAATATAATTTATTTTATTTTTAATTTATTTGGTTATTATTCTATTCAAATTATTTATATCATTTTATTTCACAGTTCACACCCTAAAATCATTAAGTTAAAAATTTGACAATGTCCACTTTTTTTTATTTGAGTGTTCACTTAAAAGTTAATTTATTAAGCTATTAAAAATAAAACATTTTTAATGGTTATTTAGTATTATTTTTTTAACTAAAACACTATTATACATATTTTAATACTACTCAAATTCTAAAATTATGTTTATATTACGTATTTTTCTACCTTAAATCACTTAAAATATTTTTTCTAAACCATTAAAAAATTTTAAAAATTATGATAATTACTTAATATTATTTTTTAACTAAAACACTATTATACATACTTCAATACTAATTTAATAATTTTTATTTAAAAAAAATTAATTTAATAATTTTAAAAACAAATCTTATTATAACTAAAAAATTATAGCAATAAAAATTAAAAAAATAAAATTAATGTAATTTATTTTATTTTTAATTTATTTAATTATTATTTTATTTAAATTATTTATTTTATTTTATTTTATAATTATGCGCGGATTCACTATTAGTTGTGTGGAATAAATGAAAATCCAATTGAAAGAAAAAGAGAGCTGAATTCTTTCAAAATTGAACCTTGTCTGTGGCTGTATATCGATGCTTTACTTTTCTTTTTTTTAGGCAATGGATGCTTTACTTTTCAATTGAAAAAAATATATATATACATATAGTTAATGGAATATTTGACTCGTTATATTTAAAATTTAAAGTATCATCAAACTCTGAAATTAAATAGGAATTTATGAGTTTTAGTATCATCAAATTCAAAATATATATATGTCACGGCGACACGCTAAATAATAAATCTATTTTACTTTTATGTGCAAATTTTTTTGGTAATTCATTCGATAGAGGGGAAAAAAATAATTTCCCAGACTCACAATACAAAATTTTTGTTGCTATATATATATATGCACACTAATACACACAACGCGTTTTACAAGTGATTTTATATTATTTTTTAACTCAATTTTTATAAAATAAAATTTAATTTTAAATTAAATATTCTTACATGATTAATAATTATTTAAAATGACAATTTTTAAGAATTTAAAAATAGAAAATGAATAGTATCAAAATATATAATTTATTGTATTCATATAAAAATATCATTTTTAATTTAATATTATAATCTTGGTATATTTTTTATTTTAGATATTATATTTATATTTTCACCTTTAAATTATAATTATAGTTTAATATTTTTAACAATAATATTCTTTTAAAAGAAATTATCAAACTTTTATTCAAAATCTTATTTCTAATAATAAATTTTAATATTTTTTAAAATAATATAGGAAAAATATTAAAATTATTTTCTTAAAAAAATTTATCTTTTTAGTCTGTAGTGTTTATTTGCATTTATTTATCTCCATTAAGCAATACCACTTTTATTTGAGCAATTACACACTTTGAATATTTTTAATGTTAATATTATTTCTTTACTATAAAAATATTCTATCCACCATTTTTTTAGACATTATTATAGTTAATAATTAAATAATAAACATCAGTTAATTTGATTTTAATTCTTCATTAAAATTTAATAGAATATTTAAAAATTATAAATTTTCTATATTATTTATATAACAAAAATTATATGAACTAACTTTTAGAAAAAAATTTATGTTTATTATTAATTATTAGATAAATAAAATTTAACTAATTCAAATTTAATTATTTGCTTATTAAATTTTAGTAAAACTTCTAAAAATAATATAAGCACCATTTTATTTACATAGTTGTCCAATGTTATAAATTTAATAGATTTGTAATTCGTTCTAATTTTAATATATTTTCTATTTAAACAACTATATATCATTTTTCAATATTTTGAACGTTAATATCTTTTATGCTTTAAACATAACTAGTCGTGAATCTACATAATGTGCGGACTGTGAAATAAAAGAATATAAATAATTTGAATGAAATAATAATTAAATAAATTAAAAATAAAATAAATTACATTAATTTTATTTTTTTTTTAATTTTTGTTGCCATAATTTTTTAGTTATTATAAGATTTGTTTTTAGAATTATTAAATTAATTTTTTTGAAATAAAAAATTATTAAATTAGTATTGAAGTATGTATAATAGTGTTTTAGTTAAAAAATAATATTAAGTAATTACTATAATTTTTTTAATTTTTTAATGATT
>CATIWM010670387.1:0-21504 GCA_949671775.1 Mallotus repandus
CAAAATAAAATAATAATAATAAAGACTATGTAAAATTCCACAGGAATTTAATCCATGACATTCCATGGATCTTCATGGGTTTTCTCGAATTCAATCTTGCGTTCATCCCCACCAAAATATGAAACAAAATTAAAAAAAGGGTTAGAATGAATTAAAAAATGAAGATAATTAAATAAAATAATAAAATTAAATAAAAAGAAAAGAGAAAGAAGATGTATGAGAATGATGCAGTATTGATTTCCCTCATAACGATTGTCACCGTTAATGAAAACATGTGGCTTTTGTTGTGTTTATCTGTGATTTTTGATTTATTTGGATCTGATTATGGCTAGGAACGACAAAAAGTACGTAAAAAAATCAAGTCGAGTAAGTATGTTTTGGCTCACGGCTAACAATCAGAAAGGGAAGAAAAAAAAATAAAACCCTAGGGAGCCTCCCCTACTTTATGAAAGAAAAGACGTATTTATACAACAAAACACCCTGTAACCCTACATAAAATTCAGGATAAACATAATTTCTTTTATTATTTATCTGATAAATACCTATTTATCAAATAAATAAAATAATAACCAATAAAAATAAATAAATAAATAAATAAAAAGTGGACATTATCGGAATCGTATAATTCCGATCACTTTGATTTTGAAGATAATGGTCATTTACGGCAACTTAACTCCTTTGACAAATTAATTCTTCTCAAAAGTGGCCAATTTTGGTATCACTTTCAAAAACAAAATCATTTGGCCATTTGGGCCAACATAAGCCCACGGCAAAAAAAAAATCATTTTTTTTCAAAATTTATTTTTATATTATTTATTTTTTTGTTAAAATTTAATTTTAAAAGAAATAATAAATGAAATAAATAAAATTTAAAATAGTTCCTAAAAATAATTTACAATTTTTTTCAAAACCAATAAATAAGATCCAATAAATCTAATCTCATAGTCTATTTTCATCACTGGGTCCTCTATTGCATCCAAACTCAAATCATTCCGAAATTGGGTGCTTACACACGCGCTACTTCTCGAGGTTACGTGCGCTATTCTGGGTTCACTTTCAGAAGTTTTCAGGGCTTATAGACGCATTTCCGATGTCCATTTTGTGAAAATTGACTTTCAATTTTCATGAAGTTGAACTCCAGTCTCATGAGTTAAACAACGGTCTGATGAGTTGCTCGATTTGAGCAACATTTACTAAAAACAGATGACTTACCACTCCGATTATTCGTAATTCATGAAATCGGGGTGCAACTTAATGATTCGGAGGTTGATTTTGCTTGGTTCGGGCTTTTCAGATTCTCGGCACGCTTTAGAGGCAGTACGAATGAACAGACACTTATCATATTCAAAGAGATATTTTCATCATTGGACCTTTTTGGGGACAATCAAAATTTGATGTATGACACAATCCACCAGTTCTAAAATCACCTAAGTCCGGATTGCCATGAACCTTGTACCTAGCCATTGAAGGGAATGCAATCGGTGCAATGCTAGCCCAAGAGGGAGAAGGAAAAGCAGAACACGCAGTCTACTACCTGAGCAAGAACATGTTCCCTTATGAGGAAAAGTACAGTCAAGTTGAACAGATATGTCTAGTAATGGTATGGGTAATGAAGAAGCTCAGACACTACTTTCAATCATACAAAATTCAAGTTGTGTCCAAAATGGATCCTATAAAGCATCTCTACGAAGATCCATCCCTAGTAGGAAAACTCACCAAGTGGCTTGTTCTACTCACAGAATTTGATGTGCAGTATCTGACTAAGAAGACAGTGAAAGAGAGAGCAGTCGCTGAATTCCTAGCCCTCAACCCGACTCCAGACTCAGAAGAAATTCAACTAGACTTGCTAGATGACCTTAGCACGACCATCGAGGTGCAGGGATGAAGAATGTACTTCGACGGAGCAGTCAACCAATTTGGAGCAGGGGTCAGGATTATACTCCTAACACTAGAAGGCGAAGTGGTGCCAATCACTAAGAAGCTAGCATTCAGAGTTACGAATAATGAGGTAGAATATGAAGTATGTGCACTTAGCATGGAAGCTTTAATAGCTTTGGGAGTGACAGAAGTTGAAATATTTAAAAATTGCATGTTTGTAATCAATCAGACAATAGAAGAATGGGAACTGAAAGAACAACACTTGAGGCCATATCTAAGCCACCTGCAGCAGCTCGCCTTATCTTTCCAAAAATGCAAATTCATCCATCTCCCTAGAAACCACAACCAAATGGCAGACGCACTCGCTTCCCTAGCATCAGTAAGGGAAGGACCGACCAAAATGCCCATGAAGCCTCTAATCCTACTCAAATGAGAGCAACCTAGCCACAAATGCCTCAAAATAGAAGAAGCAAAAGCAGACAATAAACCCTAGTTCTACGATATACAACAATACCTCACAAAGAGAATTTACCCTGAGAAGGTAGTTGAAAAAGACAAGGTAATCATACGACAACTGGCATTAAAATTCCTAACACACCAAAGTGTATTATATAGAAGAACTTCAAACGGGATATAACTCAGATTTTTTAATGAGATAGAAGCTGCTAGAGCAATGGAAGAAATACATGAGGGTGTCTGTACTTCGCATATGAATGGCGCCATTCTAGCTAAGAAGTTAATGAGACAAGGGTTCTTTTAGATGACGATGATGGAAGACTACATCAGATTCATAAGAAGGTGCCACAAGTGCCAAATTCATGGAGACATCATCCATCTTCCCCAAATAGAGCTACACTCTATCTCTTCCCCATAGCCTTCCTCAGCATGGGGGTTAGACATAATTGAAGAAATTCACCCAACAGCCTCGAATGGACACAAGTTCATCCTAGTAGTGATAGACTACTTCATAAATTGGGTCGAAGCAGAATCATACATAAAACTGGGGGCTAAAAAAATGGCAAGGTTCGTCAGGAAAGAACCTATTCTGTCAACATAGGATTCCCCATTACATAGTTTCAGATAATGGCGTTCACTTCCAAGGGGAAGTGAAGGAATTACTAAGGAGTTATAGAGTGGAGCATCACAAATCCTCACCCTACCGATCACAAGCAAACAGAGCGGTCGAAACTACAAATAAGAAGATCAAAAAAATCTTATCTAAGATGACTCAGACCTATCGTGATTGAGCAGATAGACTACCATACACATTATGGGGATACAGAACAACAGTCAAAACTTCAACAGGAGCCACTTCTTTCTCACTAGCATATGAATCTCAAGCATTACTCCCAGTGGAAATGTAAATCAAATCACTATGAATAACAATTGAATCTAAATTGCTTGAAGCACAATGGCTCAACAAAGGCATGACAGCCTCACTACTCTAGATAGTCAAAGACTCAAAGCACTATAACATACGTAGCTATATCAAGCTCGACTGGCTAGAGCCTTCAACAAAAAAGTCAAACACAAGAGTGTGAAAGCAGGAGACTGGGTGCTAAAGCAAGCCAAACAGAATGTCTCAGACCCTAGAGGGAAGTGCCGACCAAATTGGGAAGGCCTATATCTGGTCAAAACTGTCCTATCAAAAGAAGCTGTCAAGCTAATGGATTCTGAAGGAAATGAGTTCTCTGAGCCTACCAACACAGACCACTTGAAGAAGTATTATGTCTAGAGCAAATAAAAAAAATCCCACTGAGTTAAAAATAGAAAAAAAAAGGCAACTTAGGCAAAAATTAGGGAACCGAGAGAAAATACTTAGTTAGAAAACCTGAAAAGGCTGACTAAGGACAGGGGTACCGTCAATTCAAAATTTGTATAAATACAACTGTGCCTTTCATAAATGTTTTCAGTAAATATGCAAATTTTTATCAAATCATATAAGTACATTTGAGAAAATATAATACATCGTTATCATCTGAATCCATCAAGCATGCTAAGTACAATTTGCATATTTTCATTACATGCTTTGCAGTTCTTATTTCTCCTCCATATTACCAGCTGCCATCATCGAACCTCAAAAAAAAAACTAGCTAGGTGCGAAGAGCTTTGAAAAGAGACGCCCTACACAAAAAGGGAAAAAGAAAAATACCCAGATAGGCGCGAAGAGCTCCGAAAAGAGACGCCCTATGCAAAAGAGAAAAAAATAAAACAAAGAGGTAGATGAAGCGGAATAATCTGACAAAATAGTCACAGATACATGAACAAATGTCACAATCAGGAACATACAAGTCAGTCAATCCAGAGTACAACAATAACAGCCATCAGTATAAAATACAACATACGAGGCAAATGCCCAAATAAAACACCCTGAGTCCATAACCTTAGGAGAATAATACAACATTGGACAACCACAGCCAAAAGCCTATACCTAGCCTCCTAATAAATACAACGGCTATAGGTACCATCAAAAGCAAGAGCTGAATCCACTCAAGCATCCCCGTCATCCGAGCTGGGCTCCGCATCCATCTCAAAAGTCACCAGTCGCACATGCAACTTATCAATCTATCACGATACGATGCTCGCTCCCACTCCCACTCACGACTAGCGTGAATATACTCACTCTACATTAGACAAACATCATAAGTCACATTTTATACATTCATAAAAATATTTTTATAAAACAGGTACAAATCAATAAAAGAAGAAAGCAGTACTCTCTATGCACCAGTAAACTCCATGAAATACTCTTGCGCATTGATCGTAGCAGTATACCAAGACTAAGCAATAGAAACAGGCACCTGCAAAATAAAAGAAATTAGATAACAAGAAAAATAAGGAAAGAGGGAGAACCTCACAAAGACAAGAAACTAACATGAGTAGTATCTGCAGGCACTACACCCGACAGTGGTGTACTCGCTCTGGGCAAAGAGAAACGAGCTCCCATTCCTGTAACTATCAGCCTGTACAACATCAGAGGCACCACACTCATAAAATAGCTAAGAACGGTACCGCCAGGTCCCACACCACTGCATGTGTCGCCCCCTTGGTCCCAGGACCACACTCTTCATCAAAGTGATAGGAATTTGATCTCCTTCGACGACAACCAGAATTCTACAGATAAAACTCTCACAACTTATGTCATTTACCATTTAATACTAATGAAGTTTATTACATGCTTACATGAAAATAAAAAAACACAGCTCAGGAGCGTACCAGGCCAGAAGATGCTACCCTGAAGCAAAACGACCTTGGGATGACCATGAAGTCCTAGCTCTAGAGCCCAAAGGCTACGAAGGATATACCTAAGGAGGTGGAGGAGGAACAAATTCACTCTCCACAACATCAATCAACTGCAGCACTAGAGTCATCATATAAAAGAAATGAGCTTCCTCTAGGAAATCCTCAAAGGGGTACCCTCTCTCAGCTCTGTCAACCTCCTATCCAACGAGCTCTCGACCCCAAAATATATCCCCAGGGGGAGCAACATGAACTTTCCTTATAAATGGTCCAGCCCACCAATGATAGACCTGCTCACCCAGATATCAACACCTTATCAATAAAATCGGGCAACAAGACCCTCCTCTATGTCAGCGCCAAACCACTCACATCTCAATCGACTAGTCCTATCGCTCCATCCACTAGCATAAACAAATCTACCCGAGAAACTCATAAGCAAAAGAATTTCCAAAGAATAAGCAAAGTAAAGATAAAATGCACTAGACCTGACTATAGGCCAACCTACTCAAGAGACCCCTTGCCTCTGCTGGACTCTCAATCAAACCAGAAGTCCTCTTAATCCATCGTGGAAGACAGGGAAAGTCACTCTCAGGTGAGCGCTCAATAGTGGGATGAGGAAATAACCCAAACTCGTAAGCCTAAACCTACCAAGAAGAAAGGAATCAAAATAATAAAAGATGAAAAAATCTAAGAGCAAGAGACCACACTCACATCCAACATGAACAAGTAGCTACAAACGCACAAGCATCCTCTACAAGCCGCATCCAAACCTGAATACATGTGGGCAAAAGTAGTTGTGCCCTAACTATACTTCGGCAGATCCCTCAAGTTCCTCAGGATAGGTAACAACTGCAGGAAGCCAGTGTCGGAGGCGTTCGGGAAGATAATGACACTTATAAGGTAAAACAAGAAACACCTAGCCAACTGCTCAGAGTTAACACGACCCACGTCATGCTCCACCCTCACCTTCTCTACAAGCTGCATATATCGGATCAAAGTGGAGCAACCAAACTTCACAGAAGTAGTAACATTGAAAAAATCCCTCATCCATTTATTCCTCGCGATGACAGAACTACACCCCTGAATGTTAAAAGGGACAGGCTCCTAAAAAAAAACTCAACCCTGTAATGGCTGCAAAATCAAGTGGAGTGATAGTCATCCCCCCGAAAGGCAAATGGAATGTGTGGGTAGTATCCATTCATCGCTCAATGAGAGCACACATCGCAACCTGACTCGATACATAAGAGCCATAAGTCAGAGCTGAAATAATACCATCAAAGCCCTTCCTAGCATCCATTTGCTTCACACACAGAGGAAGACCCTGATAATATGAGCTGACCTTATTAAAGCTACTAGGCAGTTGAATGACAGGCCCAGAAGATAACAAATAATAGGTAAAACAGTTACAACATTTCATTAAATACTAAAACATCTCTTTTTGCATCTTTATAGGAACACTAAAGCAAGAGCTACATTACAGCCAGAGCTAACCAATAGCAAGAGCTACCTCACAGCAAGAGCTACATTACAGTTAGAGCTACACTACAGCTAGAGCTATACTACAACTAGAGCTACACTTCAGCTAGAGCTACATAAACAGTAAGTGCTATAATCAGATAGCTAGAGCTACATAAACAGCAAGAGCTACACTGCAGTTAGAGCTATACTACAGCTAGAGCTATATAAACAATAAGTGCTACGATCAGACAGCTAGAGATAAATAAACTACAGCAAGAGCTACATTACAGTAAGAGCTCCACTACAGTAAAAACTACATAAATAGCAAGAGCTACACTACAGCTAGAGCTATATAAACAGCAAGAGCTACATTACCGCTAAAGCTAAACAACAGCAAAAGCTACCTCACAGCAAGAGCTACATTATAGCTAGAGCTAAACAAACTACAGCAAGAGCTACATTACAAAAAGAGCTACATTACATTAAGAGCTACACTACATTAAGAGCTACATAAACAGAAAAAGCTACACTACAACTAGAGCTACATAAATAACAAGAGCTACATTACAACCAGAGCTAAGCAACAATAAGAGCTGCCTCATAGTAAAAGCTACATTACAACTAGAGCTAAACAAACTATAGCAAGAGCTATATTATAACTAGAGCTAAACAAACTCCAGTAAGAGCTACATTACAGCAAGAGCTACACTATAACTAGAGCTACATAAACAATAAGAGCTATACCACAGCAAGAGCTATATCATAGCTAGAGCTAAACACACTATAGCTAGAGCTACATAACAGTAAGAGCTACACCACAATAAGAGCTACACTATAGTAAGAGCTAAAACAACAACAAGAGTTAAATAACAACTAAAGCTAGACTACAGTAAGAGCTAAAATACATGTCAGCTAGAGCTACACAAATAACAAATACTAAGATCAGAGCGACACATACAGCAAGCACTGAGACAAATAGCTAGGGCTACAACAGGTGAAGCTAACTACATCAAGAGCTAAGAAAGCAAACTAACAGGTCAACGATGAATTGTCCAAGCCTGAGTCTCTAGGCTATAGACAATAGGAACTGGATCTCCCTAAGAAAGTCGAGGTACATGAGAAGAAACTCCATCGCCGGTCTCAGCAGCCTCTGTAGCTCAAGCAGTAGAGGTCCATGCACTAGTCTGCCCGAAAACCACCTCATCCTCTAAAATAAACTCGTCAAAAGAAAAAGAAGCAGTATTCACATTACCAAAGTCACCAAGATCCTCAGGAATAGGAGGGAAGTCCATAATTCCTGCACTTTGCAAAGCAACAGAGCAATAACAGAAGAAAAATACTCCAACAAAACTCAAAAAAGGCAAAAAATTAGGTAAAAATCACCATGAACTTGAACACAAGTTCATTTTATAGGCATCAAACACTCCTCAAAGCACGTGACCATACGCTCTTTCAAGCCTCATGCACTCCGAGACTCACACACGCACACACTGAGACCCCCGCACACGTATTCCTAGGGTCCCAAACTTTTATTTTACCAAAAGAATGCATAAAAAATAAGCATGAATCACATAAACACGAGCATCATATGTTTTAGGACATTGCATTTTACATCACTGTCTCAGAAAGACATTCACAAAAAGAAAAATGAAGCACAAATAACACGAGCATGTCGCATCTGTAATTATTACAATTAACACGTCATCAAATCACGCTCGAAACACGATAAATGATGACATCATCACTGCTCAGTCGCATTTTCATATGCTTAGAAGCATATCATCTACTTAGTAGCATCTTTATCCGCTTAGAAGCACCACATCTGCTTAGAAGCATTCCATCTGCTTAGAAGCATTTCATCTGCTTAGAAGCATCTTATCTACTTAGAAGCATCTTATCTGCTTAGTAGCATCTTCATCTACTTAAAAGCATTTCATCTACTTAGAAGCATCTTCTCTGCTTAAAAGCATTTCATCTGCTTAGAAACATCTTATCTGCTTAGAAGCATCTCATCTGCTTAGTAGCATCTCATATGCTTAGTAGCATCTCATCTGCTTAGTAGTATCTTCATCTACTTAGAAGCATTTAATTTTCTTAGGAGTATTCCTCTGCTTAGAAACATTTTTCTCTACTTAAAAGCATTTTTTATATGCTTAATAGCATCTTATCTGCTTAGAGGCATCTCATATGCTTAGAAGCATCACACCTGCTTAGTAGCATTTACATTGATACCTAAAGAGGTAATGAAGGCATCATCTCACCACACCTGAGGGAATTACAAGGCACATAAACAAATGGCGGCTCCACCAATCAAATGAAACAACATCAACAATGGTAAGCTTGACCAAATGGCACTCCACCAGGTAAGTAACTCTTCCTAAAATTATTTTTGCATCTCTGTATTTACTTTACATGTACTGACATCAGTACTAGAGTACTATACAACACACGTAAAGTAGGGGGCAACTGTTATACATCGAATTTTGAGTGCCCCCAAAAAAGGTCTAGTAATGAAAATATCTCTCCGAATATGATAAGTGTCTGTTCATTCGTACTGCCTCTTAAGCGTACCGAGAATCTGCAAAGCCTGAATCGAGCAAAATCAACCTCTGAATCATTAAGTTGCTCCCTGATTTCATGAACTATGAATAATCAAAGCGGTAAGTCATTCGTTTTAAGCAAACGTTGCTCAAAATGAGTAACTCATAAAACCGGTATTCGACTCATGAGACCAAAGTTCAACTTCGTGAAAATCAGAAGTCGATTTTGACAAAATGGATGTCAAAAAAATGTCTGTAAGCCCTTAAAACTTCCAGAAGAGACCCCAAAATAGTGCGCATAACCCCGAGAAGTAGTACATGATCACGCCTGAACACATTTTGATCACGCGTGAAAATAGAAGCCAATTTTGATGAAACAAACTTTAGAAACATGTCCGGAAGGTCCAAAAACCCTGAAAAATACCCCTAAAATAGCGTAAACAGTGCCCAGGAATGCCGCATGACATGCGCAAGAGCACGTGATCACGCCCATGCCCCAAGACGTGATCACCCATTCCAAAGGCATGATCACGCATCCCAGAGGCGTGATCAGCATTTTTCCAAATTTTCACATTTTTTGGCATATTTCCCTATAAATAGGGGTCTCTACCTCCCATTTCAACAACGGCCAGAGCTAGGGTAAGAGCCACAAAAAAAAAGAGGCAAGAGCCAAAAGAGTGCACACATACCGAAATACTGTCGAATTGAAGACTTAGGAGTCCCAATTCACACACTTTTAGCCCACTATCTACATTCTTCATAGAATTTTTAAACTGCTTTTGAACCAAACCCAACCACATCTTTGTCAAAGCACGCTTCAAAGGTATACAAATTTACATTCTACACGTCATTTTCAACCTTTTGACGAGGAAAACTTGAAAATCCCATGAAGCTAAAGCTTCAAAAACTCAAAAACAAGCTCTGTTGAATATGAGGACCAAACAATCATTTTTGCACGTTTCTTTACTGTCTTGCATTTTATTTTATCGATTGTTGTGATTGTGTGATGAGATTGGCAATTTGCATGCTGATTAAATAATCTCTGCTTTGTTTTGCTCATAATAAATCATCATTCTGCATCAATATGCATTCAATAAATATGAAAGCTGACTTATCTAAGCTAAAGCTTTGATATTGCAGTCCAATGATGCAATCATCACTATTTACTGTTTATCTTATCATTTAGAAATGCTTTATAATAATTCTCGCTATAGCATAAACTACGTGCATCTGTTTAATCATTCATGATGCATCAATAATTTTCATTGTGCTTATATGTTGTCCAAGTGGATGAATAGATGGAATTGCACATAGTTGTGTTAACCTCTGTTTTGCATGTGTATTCTAGATTAGGACTAGATTTACATTTCCGCACTTTTTTTCTCTTTCATATGTATTTACTAGGAAAGCCTTGTAAATAATTATGCTGAATTTCTCGTACTTTCTGTTATTATCAACATGCTTGTATGAATGCATATATAATCAACTGTCATTACCAAAACTAGGGTATTACAGTAGCCATATATTGAGTATTAAAATGAGAAATAGTCAAAAAGTATATGAGATCTCCCGGGCTCAAAATCTTTGCTGGGGACGATACTCGTTGAGTGACCTGATGTCGTCCCTTTTATCTTTTCCTGATTTTCTAAAAACCAGGTGGCGACTCCAAACACAAAAGCGTCTCGCATCCTCCCAAGACTAAGGGACGTCCCATTCGGCAAAGTTTCCATATCCTTTGGAATCACTCCATTTAACCAAGAAAAATGGACAAGAGGTCGTTCACAGGTATTCATCCCCTGCAACACATGCATAAAAAAAACTGATGATTACCAAAACATAAACTAAAATCATGGGTTCTTGATGGGAAATAGAATAAAGAGTGATGGATTAATAACATTACCTTATGCTGTAGATAGATGGAAGCAGATGGAGTGATAAGAGAAGCCATGGAAACTGGAACAACAAAGAAAAGGTGTTGTGAATTCATCGTCACTCCATATCCATAGGAAAGAAGAAAATTAGACGAAGAAGAAAACACAGGCGGCTGTGAAGTGTGTAGAATGAGGAGAATAAGGGTTGAAAATTAAGGTTGCAAATGGCACTGTAGGTTTTTTTTTTCTTTCAGTACAAAAAAAAAACGACGTTGTTTTTTAGAGGGGTGGCATGGCAGTCAAACGGTATCGTTTTCTATAATGATAAATTTAAAAAATTTTTAAAATTACACAGATTTCATTGTTTATGAACAATGAAATCTGTGTCCTCCTTTGTAGATATATATAGATCACACAATTTTTATTTGTATTATTTTAATTATCAAATTTCTATTTGGATTCTATGTGCAGTTCTTATAAATTTTTTGGTCCATAGACGATCTACCATTACTATTTTAGTCCAAAATTTCAAGATAACATAAAAATAAGTCCATATTTTTTATACTTACACATAAAATAATGGAAAAACTAAAAATTAACTTGAAAGATGAATCTCGCTAAACTATAGTTATAAATTATTTAAATATAGACTAAAATACTAATGTTTTATCATTAATGCATAGTTTATTACAAGTAAAAAATTAAAATAATATTTTAATAAAAATAAACTATATTTATAAATTATTAAAATATAATATAATATACAAAAAAATTATTAATTTTAGTTTATTATATAAAAATTTAAAAATGAAGATAAATATTAGCACCAGCTTTATTCTCTAATTGAATAATATTTTTATATTATTTTAGAAATAAAATATTCATCCTTCAAAATAACTTTTAGTTTTTAGTTTTTTTATTAACTTTTATATGAATATAGAAAATATAAATTTATTCATATGCTATTTGTGTACTCCATAGATCTCAATTTCTTTAATCTCCAATAAAAAAAAAAAGTAAACTTCTTTGATATGTATGCTCTACTAAACACTCCAGGATCAAATTGGTCATAAACATAGCAAAGGGCTCCTTTAAAAAGATCAATTTAATCTTTTATTAATTTAATAAATTAATAACTAATAAACCTTAATCAATTCATGGCGTTCAAGCTAGCTGGCTGGCTGGCTAACTTGTTGAATTATCTTTGCATCATCTAGCTTATAAGTTCACTTCATGGACTTTTTGTTTTATATTATGGTGATTGGTGAATATGCCATTTTTTCTTCTTTTCTTAGATTAATAAGTTATTTCAATGGTAATAAATTATATAATAAAGGTAGTATTTTAAATTAGATAATTAGTAATAATAATATTTAAATTTTATAGTTTTAAAAACTAATCACCATTAAATCATTTTCTTTACTAACTTTGACAATAAAAATAAAATATCTCAAAGCAATGTTGTATTAAATTGGAGGTTTTGAAAATAATGCGTGATGGTTTGATCTTAACATCCTCTTGACTTTATACAATTAGTACCATTCTGCCTAATAATTGTAAGAGCATTTTCAATAATACTTTTTATTTTAAAGAGCATCATTTGCATAATAAAAAATATTTTAAATAATTTTTAAATATAAAAAATAAAAAAATTTGTATAATTTTAATAGATTTTTGATATTTTTAATCTTTATTTTATTTTATTCAATAAATATTAATACTTATTTTTTTTCTTTTATTTTTTACAAAATTTCCCTTAATTTTTTTAATTTTTTTTCTTCCATTTGATTAGGGGTATAATCGAGTCAAGCCAAGTTTTGGCTAGTTCGGGCTTGGTTCGTTTATAATCGAGTCGAGCTTGCTATCTTACTTAGTGTTCACGAGTTGTTCGCGAGCTTAAATGAGTCTAGAAAAATTTTAATAAATACAATCTATAAATTAAAATTATACATTAAAAAATTTAAAATAAATTACAATAAATCTAATAAAAATTATAATTTTATTCTAATAGTATATTTTCTAAAATATTTTTTACAACACAAATTTATATATTATATATATAAAATTAAATTATTAAACATTAAAATTATGAGCTGGCTCACGAGCTTTTATTCGATCTTGTTCACGAGCTTCACGAGCCGAGATTTGTATAATTTAAGCTCAACTCGTTTATTAAACGAGCTTCAATATACGAGCTCAAATGAATTTTTATCGAGCCAAATACCGAATTGCTCGTGAGCAGCTCAGCTCATTTACAACTCTACATTTGATGAAAGAGAAGATCATTTTCAATAAATAAATAAACATCAATTAATATTCTGCTTGAAAATTAAAATATTTTAGAGTGGAGAATGAAATTTAACTCTCTACTTTAAAATAAAAATATAGATAATGTATTGGAGATTATTTTTTTATTTGACTCTTCAAAATAAAAAATTTTGTTCAAATAAAAATTCTATAAAAAAATTTTTTTTAAGATTTTTTTACCCATTGTTGGCTTTTTTTTGGAAAGCGTAAAAAATGTTTTGCAGCTTAACACTTTTAAAATTTTTAAAAATGTGATTTTTTTTTAAAACAAATTAAGACGTATAATTTTTTGCCGTTAATAATTTCAGATATGTTATATTAATACTATTGGTTGATTCGACATAAAAAACAATAAAAAATTATATTAACGTAGTTTTGTCATCATATCAGCACTATATCATATGATGACACGTTAACATCAAATCATATGAAAAAATAACATTTTAGCACCATGTTAATATTTCTAACAATATTAGAATTTTTTTTTTCATTTATTAAAACAATGCACATTTCATATCTTTTTTTTTTTTTTTCATGTTTCCTTCTAATAAATCATTGAAATAAAGAATATAGATACCGTCCATATGCAAAACTTAGTGAAATTTGCATAAATAATAGGATAGAGCATTGGGTTGTTTCTATTTTCTAAATTGATCGAATTTTTTTATTTATTAAATTGAATTAAAAATGAGCCGACTGGTTTGGTTCTATTTTAAGTTAACCAATTTTGAAAAAGTTAAAGAATATATATTTTAAAAGTTCCGATCTGTGATCATATGGATCAACAAATACATATTTCATAGTTTATTTGGTAGAAATTAAAATTTCAGTTTAAACCAAATTTTTAAGTTTTAAAAGTTCAAACCAAAATTGAACCTAAATTGTCAATTTTTGGTCCAATACAGTTCTTCCTCTCCCCCAAATGAATAAATAGTGTTTAAATTTTTTAATATTTGTTATTTTATTGTTTGAACTATTTTTTAAAAATTAAGTAATTAAACTAGTAAACAAATTATAAAGTGGTGTATTTAGTAGATTTTATAGGTTAAAGTGTTTATGTGATAAATTTTAAATATTAAATTAACTTAAATGTCCTCCTTTTATATTATAATTAATTTTTTACACTAATTATTATTTTAAATAAATTATTAGGAATAAAAAGTTATTATTGTAGATTTATTGATATAAACTTAAAAAATAAACTTTATTTTTTATTTATTAAATATAAAAAATAAATTTAGTTTATTGTCATTTGATGTTATTTAAATTAATTTATTTTTCATTCATTGAAAAAAAACTTTAAAAATTATTTTATTTTTAGTTTTTTATCATAATAATTATATTTTTATTTTTTAATTTCATTTTAATTAAATTACATATCATTTAACATTTCTAAAACTTAATTTAAAAAAACTAAATATTATTTTTATAGATGATGATTTGATTTTATATTTCATTTTATTGTAACAATATTTAATATTTTTTTCTTTCAAATTTAATATAGCAAATTATTTTTATTAAAAATAAGAAAATATAATATAATGTGAAAGGAGGACATTTAAATCAATTTACTGTTTAAAATAAAGTCAAAATACTTAATGTGTAAAACCTAATAAAAATGTTATTTTAAAAAAATTATTGATTTAGACATTTAATGGTAAAAAATTAGTTTAAACAGTAAAATATAAATATTAAAAATTGCTATATATATATATATATATATATATCATTTATGTATTTTTTCCTTAGAATTATAATGGAAAATAAGATTTGATTTTCTATATGTAAAAAATCAAATTAATAGTTTATTCTAGATTTATAAAATAAAAAATTTACTAACTTATTTTAATTACTTTTTTTGTAATAAAGATTTTAAATTTTAGGATTAATTACTATAATATTTCTAAAGTTTGACCTATTATACTATTAGATTTTTGTCTTTTCAGCAATTAACTTAAACATTTCTGAGATTTTAATCCGTTAAACTATTACATCCTTACCATTTAATTTACCGTTAAATAGACCAATTTAAAAGACTATAAATTTTATTTGATCCTTAAAGTTATAATATAATTTAAATCCGTTTAATTTTTTTAAACAAATATATGTTTAATAATGTTTTATTGTAATAATAATTACAATATCTAAATAATTTTATTTGTAAAATAAAAATAACTTTAAAAATATTTTAATTTGTATTTGGCACTACTCTAATATGAGTATCTGGTGAATGATATATTATTTAGAGTTTATCCTATTGACTTCAATTCAATTATTAAATCTCATTAAAGCTATTTTAGTGTGTATATATATATACATACATATGCATGTTGTTTACAACTTATCAAGAATTACAGTTATCAAATCTCATTAAAAAATTTATTTTAGCATAGCAAGACTCATTCGAGACACAATGCCAATTATAAAAATTGAGATCAATCTAATATGGTAAACCCTAATTGATAGGTGCTAATTACATAAATCACATATGTATGATACCAATCACGAAATTGAGTACATGTCGGCATGATAAATTATAATCAGTGGAATACGTATTAAATAAGTCGTATTAGTTTTGTAACAATTAATAAAATTGAGTCCACGTCAATTGATAAATCCTAATTAATATAATGTTGCTTACATATTTCTATTGGAGTAATATCAATTCTAAATCAATATGTTTTAAATTTATTTTGATGTTAAAAATAAAAATTATTTAGTTACTATAATTATTATTGCAATGAAAATATGATAATTTTAAAAATTTATATTAATTTTATAAAAAAAATTGGATGAATCTAAAACTATATTATAAGTTCACGGATCAAATAGAACTTTTAATTTTTTTCATATTGGTCCATTTAACAGTAAATTGAACAATAAGCATGTAACACTTTAATAAAGTAAAACTTTAGAAATGTTATAGTAATTATGGAAAATCAGGAAAAGGGTCAAATTGAACCCTCAACTTTGGGCTGAATCTTATATTAGACACTAATTGTTTTTGTTCCAAATTGAATATTTTTCACTCAAATTTGGTACAAATAAGACCTTAAGACTAACTGAAGACCAAACTGTTGTTAAATATTGCTTACATGGCCTGCTAAAAAAAAATATTGCTTACATGGCATAGTAGATCCCACTTTAGTTGTTAAATGAATATTAGATTGGATGGCTACAGTCTTCCCTTCCTCTTCTCTGACAACAACAACAATTGTAGAAAAAAAAAACAAATAACAACAATGGCAATAGCTACAAACAACATCTCCAGCAACAAACAACAACGATTTCTCTAACAAAACCATTTGCATATGTGTTATAATCCTTTAAAGAAAGGATTAGGAAACTTAATTTCACAAAATCAATTTTTTAAAAAAATTCAATATCTCTTATAAAAGGTTAGATTTTAGCAACTAAATTTTGCACGTTTTAATAAGGTTCCATAGACAATCAATTTTCTATAGTAAATCCCATGCATTTAGAATACCAAAATAATGATTGAATTAGTTCAAAAATTAAAAAATTAAAAATGCCCATGAAAATTATTTCTTTTAATTCTTTTTTAAATCATAATGAAAATCAGTAATATTGTATATCAACAAGAAGCCCAGAACATAAGGATTGCTTTCATGTGAGAATTGTATCATTACCATCCACAACCACCATCACCACCCCTCATTAGCATCAACATTATCCAATAAGCACCATCATTATAACTCGAAAAACACCACCATTAAAATCACTACTACCTAAAACCATAACCACCACCCAACACCACTATTCTCATCAATAAAATCACAACACTTAGGTTAACATCACCATCACCAATTAACCATTACAAGAAGATTAGAAAAGCTTGATTTTATACAGATATGCAAAAAAATTCAAATATTAGCAATAAGATTAAAAAGAAAAAAGAAAATAGTAATTGAACACCATAGCTGAATAGATCATTAACATCACCAATGCCCAACAACATCACTACTATCAATAAAACCAACACCACCATAAGCACCTCCAACAACATCAAATATCCAAAATATACAAAATATACAAAATCAAAAGCGATAAAGTCAATAAAATCAACAAGAAAAGAAATAGATAGAAGGCGATGATTGAGATTGGTTGTACTTAAAATAAGCAGTGATGAGAGGCGATGTTGAGAGGTAATAGTTTTCTAAACATCAGTTCTGCAAGAGGCGGAGGCAAGAGGAAGTATCGTTGTTTGTGAGAGGCAACAATGGTATTTGCTTGAGAAGAGAGGCACCACTGGTTATTAGGAGAAGAGAGGCATCGCTGTTATCTGGGAGAGAAGAGGCGATAGGTTCACTAGGAGAGGAGAGGTGAGTGTTGGTCTTTAGGAGAGGAGAAGCAGTGACAATAATTTCTGGGAGAGGCACTTGCTACAGTTACCGAGAGACTCGTTGTGAGCAAATATTTTTTTAATCTTTTATTTAATGATTGTTTTTTAATTTCAAATCATTCAATCATCAAGAAAGTGGGGTCTATAAATCCACATAAGTTAAACTTAACATTTGTTTGACACTCTATTAACTGAAGGTCTGATGTTCACTATTTTGGAAACATAAAGGTCCAATTGGAAAAATATATTAATGTCCAGTGTAAAATTTAGCCAAAAGTTAAGGATATAATTTGGCCCTTTTCCCTTTAAAATATAAAGACCTAATAGTATAATAAGTCAAACCTTAAAAATGTTATAGTAATTAATCCTAAATTATATAAAGAGTTTCTCAAAGATGCTCCAACATTAGCAGACCAATATACTACTTTAAATATGTTTCCCTCTACTTCTTTACTCTCGTTCTTGTTAACATAAAGGGATAATTGCATTTTTACTGTCTCAACTTTTTAATTTTTGCTATTTTGGTGTTTCAATAATTTTTTTATTTAATCGAGTGTTTGAACTTTGCAAATTAACAATAATGCAGTGCTTCTGGTGGATCTCCCCTCACCGGAATGCTGATTGTGCAGCAATGGATTCCATTTTGTGATATGCATGCCACCTCACATAATAAATAATAAATGGACAAAAATAACCTAAAATTGCAAAAAAAGAAAAGACAATGAATACCCCTCTCTTGTTAATTTCAAAGCCAAGTTGATCTACAAAACAAACACCATCAAATTTCATTTTGCAGTGGGATCTCTATATTTTCAAAGCTCAAAGAAATTCCAATACAAAAAAAAAAAAACCTAAAACTATAGTTCTCTATTTGTTCTTTTTCACTAATGGTGACTATTTACAAAGCTTCTCTCATTATTATTATGGCTCTGTTGCTCACCATGCTTTCAACTTCACCAGAGTCTGCCCTAGCTCCAGCTAATGGTTTTACTGATGTTGCTTATGGCTTGATCTTGTCTTCTTTTGGTTGTACCTTTGCTACTGTCATAATTGTGCTTCTATTTGGCAACGGATTGCAGATATAAGAGAAAATTACTATATAGATGCAATCATCTTTATATATTTTTGAGATTTTTACTCATTAACGAGTTCTATTATTACTACTATTATTAGGATCTATGAGTGTTAAATCTAGGCTTTTAAGAGTTTAGCATTATTTTCATATAGATATAAATATTTAGGATTACGGAGAGTGATTTTTTGTTTTCCGCTTCTTCTTCTACATATATGAATTTGTTTGGTCGTGTACAGATGGTTATAGATTGACAACAAAATTACAGTAGCATAACTAAAGGAATAAAACCAGAAAAAACAAAGGAACAAACCCAAAAAAGAATTTTGATTGTTGGGTATCTTGTCTTCTTCTTATATGTGACCCATCAACCGGTAATTTTAAATTGACAATTTTATTGGTTAATTCAATTTTAATTGACAACTGATAAGATGACAAAGATGGTTTTTAATCTTAGATTTGTATTTTTCTTTTTCGTGAGCTTTATTGTTAATAAAAGTGGTGGTGTATATGTTGGCCAATGGTTATGATAATATACATATGGTGGTCAGCAATGGTGGGTGAAAGAGATGGTATAGGTGAGAGAAAAATGAAGTTGCAGGGACCTAAATCATAAAATTGAGAACATTAATATAAGACATTATAGGGGACATACTTGACTTTTACTTTTTTTTATTGTTAATAATTGATGTGGCTGATGATGAAGTAAAAAGTGGGTCTCAAAACAACCTAGTTAGCATTCCGGCAAGTGCAATCCGGCTAAAAGCACTATATTGATAATAAATTTTAAAGTTTGGCATCTTGATTGTAAAAAAAAAATGGAGATACCAAAACAGCAAAAAATTAAAAAATTGACACTAAAAATGTATTTTTCCCTAACATAAACTATGCCAAAAACATTAAATTTAAAAACAATTCAACTTTTAATTTCTTTGCTTTTTGGATTTTTATTAAGTACCTTTCTTATAATTTTATTCTATTAGATTCCTTTATTTTTATTTTTTCTACATTGAATTCTTATACTTTTATTTTTATATATTGAATCCTTCCATTAAAATTTATATTCCTATATTTAATATTATATCCAATTAAATCCTTATAAAATATATAATTTAATCCTTATATTTTAAATCCTTACAATTTTTATATTTAGCCAATTAAATCCTTATTTAATTGTTATCGATTATCAATTGTTATATTCTTTAATTGTTGCAATATTTTTCATTTTTTATCTAATTAAAAATACAAATTATCAATTTCTTATATTTTTTATTAATAAAAATGTGTATAATTTTAAGAAATATGTGTGTGTGTGTATATATATATATATAGTGGATTAATAAATTTTTGATTTCACTAATTAAAATTCTGATCAAATATGTAAACATTTTAACACATGATAAATTTAAATTTTAGATCATAACTAATTAAAATTTAAAGATTTAATAAATTAAAAAAATATACTAAACAAATTTTCTTATTTTTGAACCAAATATTTTATAATTCATGTAACCTTAAGCTACAATAATTCATACATATAATTAAGATACAAATGCTCTTATTTATTAAATTTATCTATCAATTGGCAGAAATATGAAGAATATTTATAATATTAGTTAATGTTTTTATGAGTTAATGACTTATAAAAGTTTTAATTTACCAAATTAAAAGCATTAAATTATAACTAAATGACATAAAGGTAAATTAGACAAATAAATAATGAAAGAATAATGATTTAAATTATTAATAGTTTTATTTGGTTGCTTTAGTAAAAATATTATTGAAATTACATATTTATTAATTAGGTATATAAATAGTGATGATTAATTAAATTACTTTAAAAAATAGATAAAAATACTTAACATACATATTTAAATTGAATTTCTATCTGAAATTTTAATGGAAGGATTCAATGTATTAAAATATAAAAGTATAAAGATTCAATGAAGAAAAAATAAAAGTGTAAGGATTCATTAAAATAAAATTAAAAAATAGTGACTCAATGAAAAAATGGAAAAATAAAGAGATCAAAAGTTAGATTTTACCTATTTTTTAATAATAAAAAATAGATAATTTGTAAAAAAAAAATTTTTTTTCTTGTATATCATATAAAATACAAAATATATATAGCGTGATTTAAATAATGCACTTTCTAATATATATTTTTTTTGAGATAAATGACCATTAAATTAATCTTTTCCTCCCAAAAAATCAAACTCCATGCATTTGGCTGCTCGACCATCACTGAGTTTGTGATTGTCAACTGAAGGGCAGTCAAGAACCACATCCCTCTTCTGTCTGCAATGGCATGCACTTAAATAACTGCACCTTCGACTTTCAAAGCAATAATTAAAATGGAGAAATTAATCTATGTCGTTGAAAACATTTTTATTTATGAATGTCTGATTAAAAAAATTCTTATTAATTTATTATTGCCTCATTGAATTCGAATATGATTGGTTTTGCACTCTTTTATCTACCTTCCTCAGGTTTGGAGTCCATATGTATCTTTTGTATGTCACATTTATATATTTCTGAGTTAAATCGAAGCAGTACAACTTTCAAGTTCATAAATAAATGCATGATGTGATGATCGCTAGAAAAGGGAAGCAATGAGGTCCATATGTTTATCTGCCATGCATCATTAATATCATTCAACCATTCCTTCATCTAAACCTAATTTGCTTTCCCTCACTTTCAAGGCAAAATGATGTTTGAAACCCAGTTGGAGACAAAGTATTAAAATTCTATCCTTTCTATGATGAATTCTGACCC
>CATIWM010670431.1:0-21388 GCA_949671775.1 Mallotus repandus
AATGTTCTTTCTCTGCTGCTTTAAAAAGTTTACCTTCCTCTGTTGATCTGTTTTTTTTTTTTTTTTTTTTACTTTTTTTTAATTTGTTTAGATTCTTGGTTCAAAGAGTCATGTTTTAGTGAAGCTTGCTAATGCTCGTTCTATATATGTTTGTTGAAAGTTCTAATCTTGCAATTTGTTATTTGCATACTGGATTTTCCTTTTCATATCCTTCATTGAACTATAGCAAGAAATTTTTAAGCATTCGTATAACAAAATATAATTAAATTTATATACTCTTTAGCATGTTTGGACAAGCAATTGATGATGATGTTAATATGGAATCATAAAAAATGTGTGAAATTAAACATCTGTTATCATGTTCCATGCAAGTATTAGGATCTTTAAATTTGCATTTTAAACTCTGTAAATTAAGAATGGAAAAATTAGTAGCTATCTATAGCCATACTAATAATAACATGTGATTAAACCTTCATATGAAGAGTTGTTCATTCTGTGTCTGTGCCCTTTTTTCTTTTTGGACTCATCTGTTTTATGCCACTGATTTTCAGGTTTTTATTTCACATATTGATTCTGTTTTAGTTAATACAAATAAGGTTAATCTCTCTTCTTTTCTTTTTCTAACTGATACTGCTCTTTAAGGTTTTACCATTAGCCTATTTAATTAATTCTCATAAATGAAATCAGAGGTTAGTGATGGTTTACTTATAGCTTATGGAGTGCTGTTTTTGGAGAATATTTTTTATTGCATTTTGTTTTTTTTATAGAGTAGACAGAGAAGTATCAGCACTATTATAATATGTTGACCGACCACGTACAAACATGTGATACTATACTAAATCGGGTATTTTCATATTTTTTTCACTTATAAGTTAGACTGTTCATAATCTCTATGAAATTGTGTTCTTTATATGTGAATGTTATATGGTATAAATGCTATGTGCTTTATGTTGCAGGTGGATGAAACACTGCATTTATTTCCATGAGAGTAGCAAGTAGAAACAGAATTTTTAAATGTTAAGTGAAATGTGTCAGTGGTGTTTATTGCTATAAGTTCAGGTATGGCAATTTATACAATGTGTCAGGGAAAGACTCAGAAACTTAGACTATTTCCAAACTTTGCAAATCAAACCTCCATGCTTGATCTTTCACCACAATTCCAGCTTTTGTAACGGGTTTGGGATTCCATATCAATGGTAATTTAAGGTTTTCAATTCTTTATGCAAGTTTATTCTGCAAGTGTTTCTGCTTTTAGTACTCTCATTTAGTTGATTGATGCAGTTCATCCGATTAGAGTAAAACTTGGCTAGCCTTCAGATACGAGCTCAGCTATTAGGATTTCTATAATTATATGCATTGCACTATACTTTGCAATTGGCTTTATTGGCTACTTACTCTTTGGTGATCAGTCATGCCTGACATTCTTGTGAACTTTGATAAGAATTTTGATACGCCAATGGGACAATTACTTGATGACATTGTTCGATTAAGCTATGCAATCCATCTGATATTCGTATATCCTGTCATGAACTGCTCTTTGAGAGCTAACATAGATGAATTGCTCTTCCCCAAGAGACCAACTTTGGCCATGGACGCTGCAAGATTTGCATCTCTAACATGTCTACTACTAGCTATTACTTATGTAACAACAATAACAATTCCAAATATCTGGTATTTTTTTCAATTTATGGGGCCAACTACCATTTTTTTTCCTGTCATTTATTTTTCCAGGCTTGATCATTCTGAGGTATTGATCTCTGATCCTTTATGCATTTTCATGTTCACTGCTAATTACTATACTAAGCAAATATTAATTATTTTGAGTATGTGATATGTGCAAATAAGGGCTACTCTTAACCAACATAGGATTTTAACTATCAGTCAGTCTGAATCAATTAGCTAAATAGTAATCTGAAGCTTTCTCATTTTTTATTTTTTAAGTTGAAGAAAATCAATGTAGTTATAAGCAACATGATAAATCTACCTTTCATTTTATAGCATATGAACAGTAATTTAACAAAAAAATGCTAAATGTCATGGTTTTTTTAATTATGTGCTCTTATATTTCATTTTACATATAACGACATATCCAATTTCATTCTTTAATCATAACACATTTCTTTATAATTTTGTCTGACGAATTTTTATGTGTGTGCATAGGTGATGGACACTTGGCTAGCTCATGCACTTGTGAAGAAGAATCCAAAATATGCTACCAACATAATGCATTCTTTGTGAAATCCTGTGTCTCTACCTTTTCTTTTTCTCAGTTTTTCATTTTGTTTTCTCAAATTAAAGTGGCAATTAAAATAACTAAGTTTAATAGATATTAAATTTTTTCATAAAGTTAATTAGCAATTTTGGGAATGATATAAACTTAAGAGTATATATTAATTAAACATTTTTTGATAGTGTAATCAAAACTAGCTACTAGCTAGCTGTTAACATGATCTCTCCAAAGACCAAGGGTTAACTATATCATAGTCATGCAAAGCAAGGAAATCAATTAATTATTTACATTATATATGTTTAATTTCATTAGCCTCCAAACCATAGTTCCAAGCCACCTGTAATTATTTATTATCAAGCCGGCATTGATTTAGACTTTTTTCTTTGAGACGAATTCAAAAGGATCTGCTGTATTTAATTACTTTCTTGTTAATTAAAACAACTAAATGCCTTATCAATGAAGATGATTATAGTCATGGATTCATGGCAGGAACTAATCTATTGTCTATAAGATAATGTATAGTTTATATATGAGTACAAAATTTCCACTTTGATTTCTAGCCTTTAAGCTCAGTAAGGACTTTGTTCATTTCCTAAGTTATTACTTAATTGACGTAAGAGAATGTTCTTCTATAAAAGCTGCTTCATGCATCTCACAATCTTCATCAGCCATATTGCCTTTGATACCACAACTGAAGTTATGTCTTCTCTTCTCCTATTCTGCCCTAACATTCTTCTTCTTCTTCTGCTTCTTTTTCTACTTTCTCTTAATGATGTTGTTGCTCTTCCTAATGTATCCTCACACGAGATAGAGCAGGCAAATGCTCTGTCACGACGGAAAGCTTCTTATGATAATCAAACCCAATCTCTCTTGTCGTCTAGGGTTGGAATCGCAGCTTGTAATTCTTATTGCCTTGGTATTCATTGTGATCATCAGCCGCCAACTGTCACTCAGATAAACCTTCCAAGTTCTTGTTTGAAAGGTACACTTCACAGTCTAAGTTTCATGTCTTTTCCCAATCTTATAGTCTTCAATGTTACCGACAACTCATTTCATGGCGAAATTCCGTACCATATTGGTAACTTCTCAAAACTTCTCAATGCCCTTGATTTGTCCTCAAATAACATCTCTGGTTATATTCCTCGAGAAGTTGGAATGCTAGCCTCTCTCACATACCTTGATCTGTCTGATAATCATCTGAGTGGTGTTATTCCAGCTTTTATTGGGAACTTGACCAAGCTATCAACTCTGCTCCTTTACAGAAATCAACTTTTTAGTTTGATACCTCATGAGCTTGAAAATATGAGATTTTTAACTTTTCTTGCACTTTCATATAATAATCTCACAGGTCCAATCCCTCCTTCGCTAGTAAATTTGACAAAATTATCATTTCTATATCTTGGAGTAAACCAACTCTCAGGTTCCATAGCTCAAGAAATTGGAATGTTGGAATATGTCATTGACCTTGAGTTATGGGATAAGCATCTCACCAGTGTAATTCCCACTTCTATAGGAAACTTAACATAGCTATCAATTCTTTATGTCACACCTCGTCTCACGTAACCCAAGGTGGACACTTAAAAATCAATCTTTAACCACCTATTTAATTTAGTCCAAATATATTATAAATATCGTTATATTTGAAAAAAAAATTTAAATTAATTTTTTTAAAAATTTAGTTTTGTTCTTATATTACATTTAAAGTATAAGAACTTTTAAAATAATATGCATTTATGAATAATAAAATACATATAAAGTAATCAGGTAATATAGAAAATTCTTTTTTCAAATTAGATTGATATTAATTTTTGTAACTAAAAACGTAGTAATGAAAACATCATTAAGATAATAGATAACCCATTTCCAAGCAGTTATATTACACATAACTTAGTCACCGTTATTTAACTTAAAAATAAACTCTTTTACAACATTTATATAACAAGCTTAAGATATAAAGGAACAAGGCTTCTCTAACGAAGATGTTGGCCAACCTTATTCTGAAACTTTATACACACTATCTTAGCTCAATCCACCCATTATCAAGCCTTATTATCTAAAAAGATTTTTAAAACAGAGTAAAATGAATACAAAAATACTCGGTGAATTGATGTCACAAGCAGAAAATAATTTTGCTAAATTAAACATAATAAATATATCAAATCAAAATCCTAGAGTATTTTATAATCAAATTATCAATCACATAAAACATTAAATCCAATCTTACTTTCAAACTTATGCAAAGCATAACCAAGTAAAACACGTGCCTTTTTAAACATCAATACACAATTTCACATATATTAACCATCCCTTTAACAAGCATCACAAACCTGGTCGTAACATACAGGCAATCACAAACTCAATCTCTAGGCATACTTGAAGGCTAACCCTTCAACTACATTAGCACGGAATGACCCTTCCCTCTTCACTGTCCTGCAATCAAGTGCCCTGTTGTTTATTGTGCAATAACAACCAACATAATGTCAATGTGTATACATCACCTCAGCACATTCATACGTCTTATATAGGGTGGTAATACAAAAAAACCAAATACCATTTCCATCAAATAATCAGTCAAAACAATGCTTTCGCATTTGTAATTCAATAAGCATTTCAAATAAAACCATCCTCATCATAATTCAGAGAAGAAAGAAACCATGTAGAGCTTAAACTTATTTAAATCATCAAGTAAATAAAATAACTTCAAATTAGGTTACAAAACAAAGCATATATTAGTAATACACTTAACTTACACAATTAAAACTATTATTGTTTCAAAGCTTAAATACTTCAAGTAATTCAAGTTGTAACCAAACTGATTTGAAACATTTATACACATCATTTTCTTGCTATTATAAAAAGAGTTTAAGGGCTTAAACATCTACTCACTAAAACAGCCTACAAACACACACAATCAATTTATCGAATTGATTAGTTTGCCTCTCCATTTTCCTTGCATTTTCCAGCACCTAAAGCATGAAATTTATTTATAAATCAACAACAAAACAATCTTATATACTGATCTAATTATGCAGCCCCCAAACTATATGCAAAATATGCAAATTAATCTAATTCTATAAATCAACTATGTTATTTCTAAAAAGGCTGCTTTCATGCCAAAATTAGAAAAATTGCTCTAATCTGTAGAAAAGGAATTTTAACTTCAAAATTTAACTATACTTAGATCTATATGTCTAGTATCTTCAATAAAAATTTCACATCAATTGGATAACCACAAAAATTTATTATAGATAACTGATGCAGATAGAGTCATAGAAGAACAAGCAATTAGATTCCTAGACAAATTTCAAAAATTATAGTAGTGGTAGTTTCGTAAATAACTGTAACTTTGGAGTTTCAAATTTTGGCAATTCCAAAGACTAGTTTGATAAAAAAACAGACCAACGATTCAAAGTCACAAGTTTTGCTAGTGAAGCTCATTGCTTTTCGGGCAAATTCGAATGTTTAGGCCTTCAAAAAGGCAAATTTGTGTTTTAATTGCCTTAAAAGTCTTATTTCCTAGTTTGGTTAGGTTTGAACTCTTATTTCTTAGTTTGTTTAGAATAGAACTCCTATTTTCTTGTTTGTTTAGGATTTGTTTTAGGGTTTCTATTTAAGAGTTATTGTTTTGGCTTTTGTATATCAGATTATCAATAGAATTTGAATTTTCTTTAAATTTTCCAAAATTCGATGAATTTTGATGCCTATACCTCGTAATCAAAAGTTGTAGGCATAGAAGATTAGCGATTGACAATTATGCGCAATTTAACAATCGTTAATAGTTATCTTACACTCTTCCACTATGTCAATAACGAATTACAGCTAGTTCAAAGAAACTGACAGACTAAGCAACATAATATTTTCTTTTATCACCCTAACATAAAGACTGAATCAGATAGAGCAATACAATGTTGGTATCACTGTTGATGAGTAGTCATGAAGATTTTGCATATTAGAATTTGAATGTTAAGCTAGCCACTAATTTTGGCATTCATAAGAACATTTAGCTTTAAAGTGCTAATGAAATTACTTTATGCCCAATTCTATTTAATGATAGTTGTAGTTGAGATGAATGATAGAATAGTGTTGTTTTCTTAAATCAGAGAGAGCATATATAGCCATGCTATATATGTTGGCCTACACCCTTTAAATAAAGAGAAAGTTATTCAGGCTTCTGTTGATCTCATTTACATCTCTACTTGGGAATAGGTTTCCTTTCATTTTCTTTAGCTTTCGTTTCATTAGATCTCTGCTTCCATGATTAGTTTGTTGCAAATTTAGTACAAACCCAAAAAAAAAATTAATAATACTAGATTTCTCACATTTATTAAATTGAATCGAATTTAATTAAATTATCTAATTATAATTTTAGATTTTAGATTAAATGTATCTATAATCTACAAACTTTCAGTTGATTTGGTTTTTCCCGGGATGCAGAATGCTCCTCTGTCATAGCAATAACAAGCTGCTATCATAGCATTATTTCATGGTGTCACCAAGCGACCTTATCTTTTCAATTTGGTTAGACCTTTAAGTTACGCTTTTTCTTTTTCTGTTTTCAAATAAATAAAAAATTATTTTGTTAAATTTGATTCAATTTTGCAATTTTGTAGAAGCAAGATATATCTCAATGCAAGAGAATAGCGGCTTGACTGCTCATACTAAAGACAGTGATTTCATAGATTCTAAGGCTATTGATTTCATTTTAGTTAATATTAATAAGGTTAATCTCTCTTCTTTTCCTTTTTCTAACTGATACTACACTTTAAGGTTTTGCCATTAGCTTATTTAGTTAATTCTCATAAATGAAATTAGAGGTTAATGATGGTTTACTTGTAGCTTATGGAGTGCTATTTTTTGTGAATATTTTTTATTGCATTTTGTTTTTTTATAGAGTTGACAGAGAAGTATTAGCAGTATGTTAATATATTGATCGACCATGTACAAACATGTGATAATATACTAAATCAGGTATTTTCATGTTTTTTTCACTTATAAGTTAGACTGTTCATAATCTCTATGAAATTGTGTTCTTTATATGTGAATGTTATATGGTATAAATGCCAAGTGCTTTATGTTGCAAGTGGATGAAACACTACATTTATTTCCATGAGAGTTGCAAGTAGAAACAGAATTTTGAAATGTTAAGTGAAATGTGTTACGGAATTTATAAGTTAGACAATTCATAATCTCTATTCTCCTCGTAGTGGTGTTTATTGCTATAAGTTCAGGTATGGAAATTTATACAATGTGTTAGGGAAAGGCTTAGAAACATAGACTATTTCCAAACTTTGCAAATCAAACCTCCATGCTTGATCTTTTTACAACAATTCTAGTTTTTGTAACAGGTTTGGGATTCCATATCAATGGTAATTTAAGGTTTTCAATTCTTTATGCAAGTTTATTTTGCAAGTGTTTCTGCTTTTAGTACTCTCTTTTAGTTGATTAATGTAGTTCATTCAATTAGAGTAAAACTTGGCAAGCCTTCAGATATGAGCTCAACTATTAGGATTTCTATAATTATATACATTGCACTATACTTTGCAATTGCCTTTTTTGGCTGCTTACACTTTAGTGATCAGTCATGCCTGACATTCTTGTGAACTTTGATAAGAATTTTGATTTGCCATTGGGACAATTACTTGATGACATTGTTTGATTAAGCTATGCAATCCATATAATATTCGTATATCCTGTCATGAACTGTTCTTTGAGAGCTAACATAGATGAATTGCTCTTCCTCAAGTGACCAACTTTGGCCATGGACACTACAAGATTTGTATCTCTAACATGTCCACTACTAGCTATTACTTATGTAACAACAATAGCAATTCTAAATATCTTGTATTTTTTTCAATTGATGGGGCTAATTACCATTGTTTTCCTGTCATTTATTTTTCTAGGCTTGATAATTCTGAGGTATTTATCTCTGATCCTTTATGCCTTTTCATGTTCTGTGCTAATTACTATACTAAGCAAATATTAATTATTTTGAGTTTGTTTTCGATATGTGCAAATAAGGGCTGCTCTTAACCAAAATAGAATTTTAACTATCGGGTCAGTCTGAATTAATTTGCTAATTAATAATCTAAAGCTTTCTCATTTTTGTTTTTTTAGTTGTAGAAAACCATTGTAGTTATAAGCAACATGATAAATCCACCTTTCATTTTATAGTATATGAACAGTAATTTAACCAAAAGTTGCTGAATGTTATTGATGTCACTAAGGTTTCAAAAATAAGATCCATATATGAAGTTCTTCTTTTTATTATTTTGTTAATTACATTTTGTTTGATTTTGATGCTAAGCCTCTTATAATTTTTATTTTGTTTAAATGTGGGTTTTCATGGAGTTCTTAATGGTGATAATTTGGGAGGATAGCTTGGTAATGATTTGGGCAAGTTTGTATCAAGAATAGAGAAGAGAATTGTGAGACTAAAGATCTCTATTTTTCGTATATCTCATAAAAGAATGTACAGGTTTAAATAGACTTTACAATCTTCTATTTTAGGATATAACATAAAACTTACACTAATTGAGGGATATTAGTCAATTATTATTATCACTCCTACAATAAATCCCTAAAATTACTCATTTTAACACTTCCCTCAAGTTGGTGCATAGATATCTTCAATGCCCAACTTGCCTAGTGATTCATAGAAGACTCAACTAGAGACAACTTTGGTAAGAATATCAGCCAGCTGGTCTTCTAACTTCATAAAAGGAACTTGAATTATTCTTGCTTCATGTTTTTCCTTGATGAAATGTCGATCTACCTCCACATGCTTAGTTTGATCATGTTGGACAGGATTGTGGGCAATTTCG
Source organism: Mallotus repandus (assembly GCA_949671775.1). Taxonomy (NCBI): domain Eukaryota; kingdom Viridiplantae; phylum Streptophyta; class Magnoliopsida; order Malpighiales; family Euphorbiaceae; genus Mallotus; species Mallotus repandus. Next base: position 9,052 of record CATIWM010670431.1, read on the forward strand.
ATAGCCGCCTTATTATCATAATATAAACTCATTTTTTGTCTTAGTCGCATATCCAATTTCTCTTAGTAGTTCCTTCAGCCAGAGAAGTTCACATAACCCTTTGGATATACCTTGAAACTTAGTTTTAGCACTAGATAGAGCAACTACCTTTTATTTCTTACTTCTCTAAGTAACTAGATTCCCTCCAATAAAAGTAAAGTATCCGAATGTTGACCTCCTATCCGAAATACTTCCTGCCCAATCCGCATCTGTGTATCCATCAATGTTCAGATGATTGTTCTTTCTTAACATTAGACCCCTTCTAAGAGACAACTTAAGGTATCTGAAAATACGAGTATAGCCTTCATATGGTCTTCACTCGAGTTATGAATGAACTGACCTACCAAACTTACAGCGTATGCAATGTCTGGTCTGGTATGGAACAAATAGATCATTTTCCCCACCAAACGCTGATACCTTTCTCAATTGGTTGGAGTTTGGTTATCATGGACTCTCAGTCCATAGTTCTAAGCTATAGGTGTGTCTGCTGGCTTACAATTAAGTAACCCAGTTTCTACGAGCATGTCCAGCACATATTTCCTTTAAGACAGAAATATACCTTGGCATGACCTAGCTACTTCAATGCCCAGAAAATACTTCAGTCCGCCAAGATTCTTTATCTTAAATTCACTAGTTAAGTGCTCTGGTAATCAGGATATTTCTTCCTTGTCATCTCCTATTATGATCATATCATCGACATAAATGATAAGAGCCGTCGTTTTTCCACTCCAATGTTTCAAGAATAGAGTATGATCTGAGTTACTCTGCTTGAACCCATATTTCTTCATGGCTTGACTGAACCGACCAAACCATGCTCTAGGCAACTGTTTCAGTCTGTAGAGTGCTTTTAGTAACCTACATACCCCATTCTGCTGAGTCAATGTGGTAAATCCCAGAGGGATCTCCATGTATACTTCTTCTTCTAGGTCTCTATGCAGGAATGCATTTTTTATATTAAATTGGTGAAGAGGCCAGTCTAAATTAGTTGCAAGGGACAACAACACTCAGATGGTGTTAAGCTTTGCTATAGGAGAGAAGGTTTCTTGATAATCAATCCCATGAGTCTAAGTATATGCCTTTGCTACAAGTCTTGCCTTGTATCTTTCTATTGACCCATCTGCATTGTATTTTATTGAGAAAACTCATTTGCAACCCACTATTTTCTTTCCTTTGGGTAACTGAGCAATAGTCCATGTGCCATTCTTTTAGAGAGCTGTCATTTCATCAACTATTGCATGTTTCTAATTAGGATCAGTGAAAGCTTCTTGCGCAGTTTATGGTACAAGCTCAGTAGATAATTTATTCACAAATGCTTTCATAGGCTTGGAAAGTTTTTGGGTGGTGACATGCTGAGCAATGGGATATTTCTGCTCCCTTCCTCTAAATTCTGGTGGGTACCTGCTTGGTGGCATTCCTCTATTTTTCCTAACTGGTAATTTATAATCAATAAGGTTATTTAAAATATTGGAGCATGAGTTGAGATTTTGTACCTCAAGAGTATTCTCAAGAGATAGATCAACTAGTATGAAGGAGTGAGAGGTACTTGTTTCTTCAGTCTCCTCATGGTTGTTCAGAGGAATATGTTTAGTAGCACCATGCTCATCATCTAAATGTCTAGTATTCTTAGACAACATATGCTCGAAACTAAGATCCAAATATTGGTTTTGTTGAGGACTTAGATCTAGATGCTTAACTTGTATGTCAGAGGGCTCAGAATTCCATTGTGACAAATGCTCAGATTTTTGTTGTGACATATGCTCAGTTTGTTGATGCTTGGATTGTTTGTTCAAATTTTCAGTATTCTATTCTAATACTTCGATCATCCGGCCCTCTGATGTCCAGTTCGGCTTTTTATGTACTTTCTCCCCTTAAAGAGTAGAATTGGATTTTTTCTCAAAAAAGTACATTTCCGTTTTTAAGAATATCACATCCATGGTGGTATATAGCTGCCTGGTAGTAGGATCATAGCACTGATAACCCTTCTGATGATTGCCATACCATAAAAAGACACATTTCACCGCACATAGGTCAAGCTTTATCCTCGTAGTCTTAAGAATATGAGCATATGCTATCGAGCCAAATACTTGGGGTGGGAGCATAAGAATAGAAGGTAATGGAACATGAAAAGAAAGAGCTTGCAGTGGATTTTTATAGTTTAAGACTCGAGAGGGAGTTCTATTCAGCAAAAATATTGCAGTACATATTACATCAGTCCAATATCTTTGAGGAGCTCGTGCCTTAATTAAGAGAGTTTTGGCTATTTCGAGGATATGTCTATTCTTCCGCTCTGAAATGCCATTTTGTTAAGGTGTGTGAGGACATGTAGTTTTTTATTACAAGCCATATTTTTAAAAATACTGCTGGAATTCCTAATTTACATATTCTCCTCCATTATCCAAGTGAAGAATTCGGAGTTGAGCTAAAAATTATGTCTGTATCATGCTGTGAAATGCTCGGAAGACGTTGAACACCTCATTTTTATGTTTCATCATATATAACCATGTCATTCATGTGCAATCATCTATGAATATGACAAACCATAATTCCATATGCATCTGAACTAGGAGCAGGTCCCCACACATTAAAGTGAATTAATGAAAAAGGAATATTATTAATTTTATTCAAACTCAAAGGAAATGATGCATGATGACTTTTGGCTTGAATACATATCTCACATTTGAACATCGCTTCATTAACATGTGAGAACATACTCGAAAATAAGTGCTTTAGATATAAAAATGATGGATGTCCTCAGCATCGGTGCCATAGCCAAATTTGATGCTCATTGATACTCGTCTGTCATACAGCTTTAGCCATTCCCAAGCTACAATAATCCATACAGTAGAGTCCCCCCTCTTTGTACCATGACCAATAATCTCCTTCGTGAGAATATCCTAAACTAAAAAAAATTAAGGTATATAAAGACACAATAATTTAACTCCTCAGTTGCCTACCCTACTGATAATAATTTATTTGTGAGAGAAGGAACTAATAAAGTATTAAATAATAAGAATGAAGGGGGAAGAACAACTCTTTCAGCGGCTATAACTGGATATGTCACACCATTAGCATTTGCAATGCAAGTATGCTTAAGTGGAGATTTTCCATCAAGTCTGGAGGATCAAAGGTCATGTGGTCAAATGCTCTTGAATCAATAATCCAGCTAGCTGAGGAACCCTGTTTAGAATAATGTAATCCACAACTAGTGTTACCTGGACTATTTGAATACTCGGCAGTAGCCTTATTAAGTGGTTTGTGTCCAGTATAAATGACAGTTCTTAATCAGTGTTTGTGAGGGCAGCTCGGCCTGTACCCCCATTAATGTATATTTCTCATTTCTTCCTATCTTTTAGTTCATGCCACCATTCGGGATAACCATACAACTTAAACCAAATTTCCTGAGTATGTTTGGAATTTCAACAGTGTGAACATCCTTCATCCTCTACTTGTCCCCTTCCCTTCTTCCTTCCAATATTCGAGGATGATGCTCTAACTTTAGAGATTTGAAAACTTGGGTGTTGAAATTTAAGTCCCTTTGAGATCAATACTGAGCTTGATGTGGAATCAGTATTACTCAGCATAACAAATTGACGGGTATCCTCCCTCCGAACATGAGCATAAGCCTACTCCACTGTAGGAAATGGTTTTACTTGTAGCACACCAGTTTTGATTTTGTCAAGTCGATCATCAAGTCCATCCAGAAAGACATAAACTTTATCCTTCTGAATGTTAGAATTGAAGATTTGTATATCTTCGACACATTTCATAGGGCTCGGGCGTCAAAAGTCAATCTCCCTCCACAGGCCTTGAAGGGTGTTATAATAGGACTCTATAGATCCTCCAACCTGTCTAGTCTGAGCAACTTGTCTTTTTAGCTCATACACCTATGAGGTATCTGAACCATCAAAAAAGGTTATAGCAATTGCATCCCATACTTGTTGTGCAGTACGATATCAGATATATTTACTAATCAGAGATGAATCCATCGAATTGATGAGCCATCCCTTGACAACAACATTTTTTGTTCTCCATTTACGAAAGGTGGGATCTGTCGGCTCAGGTTAAGGAACATCTCTTGTAATATATCTGAGTTTATCCTTACCCTCGATATACATTTCCATCACCTGAGACCAGAGAGTGTAGTTGGTCCTATCCAATTTCACCTCTATCTAGGTATTAAAGATATCATGGCCTGAGGTCGTTGATGTTTGGGTCTGGGTCTAAGAGAAAGCTTGTTGCATTCTCGTTGTGAGTTCGTTGAGTATTGTAGTAGTGGATTTCTCTTCTAAAGCCACTAGGTCTAGGTCTAGGTCTGTCTTCTCCGTCATTTTTTTCCATCAAGTTCCTATGATTCCTGCTTTGATACCATGTCAAGAATAGAGAAGAGAATTGAGAGAATAAGGATATCTATTTTTCGTATATCTTTTACATAAGAATGTAGAGGTTTAAATAGACTTTACAATCTTCTATTTTAGGATATAACATAAAACCTACACTAATTGAGGGATATTAGTCAATTACTATTATCACTCCTACCATCAATCCCTAAAATTACTCATTCTAACAGTTTGCTTCTATCAAATCAATATAAGTAGTGCTTTTTTTAATTTACGGACTTTATAGATGAATAGCAAGGAATTGTGTAGATGATTGCATGTCTTTTAGCTGTTATTCATTAACAAGAGGCATTTTAAACGATGGAAACATATTTGGTGCAAGATAAATGGTTGCTTTTGAATGCGTGGTTCACCTTAGATGCAGAGAGGAGAGTAGGAATTATGCATCCTTTCCATATTATATATATATATATATATATATATATATATATATATATATTTCTTGGCGTATCTGGCATTACTCTTTCTGCCCTCATAATTCTTCGGTATTTTGATTATTGATTATGTGCTCTTATATTTTATTTTACATATAACAACATATCCAATTTCATCCTTCAATCATAACACGTTTCTTTATAATTTTGTCTAACGAATTTTTATGTGTGTGCATAGGTGATGGATACTTGTGAAGAATAATCCAAAATATGCTACCAACATAATGCATTCTTTGTGAAATCCGTTGTCTCTTCCTTTTCTTTTTCTCCCTTTTTCATTTTGTTTTCTCAAATTGTAGTGGCAATTAAAATAACTAAGTTTAATAAATATTAAATTTTTTCATAAAGTTAATTATTAATTTTGGGAATGATCACATTAACTTAAGAGTATACATTTTTGGATAGTGTAATCAAAACTAGCTACTAGCTAGCTGGTAATTATATCATAGTCATGCAAAACAAGGAAATCAATTAATTATTTACATTATATATGTTTAATTTCATTAGCCTCCAAACCATAGTTCCAAGCCACCTGTAATTATTTATTATCAAGCCGGCATTGATTTAGACTTCTTTTCTTGTCTGTATTTGCTTTGAGACGAATTCAAAATGACCTGCTGTATTTAATTACTTTCTTATTAATTAAAACAACTAAATGCCTTATCAATCATCAATCAAAGATGATTAAAGTCATGGATTCATGGCAGAAACTAATCTTAATTACACAATTCTAATATGAAAATGTCTTTTAAGAACTATTTAACGTAATTATGTATACACAGTTCAAATTTAAAACATCACTTAAATGAGGATAATTTCGTGTCAGTCCCAATAATTATTGATACTTTAAAAGTCTCAATTTCATAGAAGAAATAGTACATTTTTTTGCATTTTAATGAGTCAAAAGTCAATAATATTTGATAAATTAAAATTTGCGATTAATAACTTTTTGTCACATAATTGAAATTCAATTGCATAAGCAAATTGAGGTTAATTTTCAAATGATGATTAATATTTAATTAAGCACATTGACGTCCATAGTCAAAAAAAAAAAAAAAAAGATAATAGTTTATGTATGAGTACAAAATTTCCACTTTGATTTCTAGCCTTTAAGCTCAGTAAGGACTTTGTTCATTTTCTAAGTTATTACTTAATTGACGTAAGAGAATGTTCTTCTATAAAAGCTGCTTCATGCATCTCACAATCTTCATCAGCCACATTGCCTTTGATACCACAATTGAAGTAATGTCTTCTCTTCTCGTATTTTGCCCTAACATTCTTCTTCTTCTTCTGCTTCTTTTTCTACTTTCTCTTCATCATGTTGCTGCTCTTGCTAATGTATACTCACACGAGATAGAGCAGGCAAATGCTCTATCACGATGGAAAGCTTCTTTTGATAATCAAACCCAATCTCTCTTGTCTTCTTGGGTTGGAACCACTCCTTGTAATTCTTATTGGCTTGGTATTTATTGTGATCATCACCCTCCAACTGTTACTCAAATAAACCTTCCAAGTTCTGGTCTGAAAGGTACGCTTCACAGTTTAAGTTTCATCTCTTTTCCTAATCTTATTGTCTTCAATATTACTAACAACTCATTTCATGGTGAAATTCCTGCCCATATTGGTAACTTCTCAAAACTTCTCAACGCTCTTGATTTTTCCTTCAATAACATCTCTGGTTCTATTCCTCCAGAAGTTGGAATGCTGACCTCTCTCACATACCTTGATTTGTCGAATAATCATTTGATTGGTCTTATTCCAGCTTCTATTGGGAACTTGACCAAGCTATCAACTCTGGGCCTTCACAGAAATCAACTTTTTGGTTTGATACCTCATGAGCTTGACAATATGAGATTTTTAACTTCCCTTGCATTGTCATTTAATAATCTCATAGGTCCAGTCCCTTCACTAGTAAATTTGACAAAATTATCATTTCTATATCTTGGAGCAAACCAACTCTCAGGTTCCATACCTCAAGAAGTTGGAAAGTTGAAGTATGTCATTGAGTTTGATTTATCCTCCAATCATCTCACCGGTGTAATTCCCACTTCTATAGGAAACTTGACACAGCTATCAGCTCTTCACCTTTTCAAGAACCAACTCTCTGGTTCCATACCTCAAGAAGTTGGAATGTTGAAATCTCTCACAGACCTTGAGTTATCCTCCAATCATCTCACCGGTGTAATTCTCACTTCTATAGGAAACTTGACGCAGCTATCAATTCTTACCCTTTTCAATAACCAACTCTCTGGTTCCATACCTCAAGAAGTAGGAATGTTGAAATCTCTCACTCACCTTGAGTTATCAGAAAATCATCTCACCGGTGCAATCCCAGCTTCAATTGGAAATCTAAGAAACTTATCAAGTTTGGTCTTGCATACTAATGAACTTTCTGGGACTCTTCCTTTAGAGATGAACAACATTACTCTCTTGCAACACTTTGAAGTATATTACAACAGATTGACTGGCCATTTACCTCAAGATATATGCCTTGGTGGAAAGATGCAATATTTTGCTGTCGATGGAAATTATTTCAGAGGTACCATCCCAAGAAGCTTGAGAAACTGCAGCAGCCTTTTGAGGATCCACCTTGAGAAAAATCAACTCACTGGCAATATATCTGAAGATTTTGGCGTATATCCACACGTGAATTTTATGGATTTAAGTGATAACAAATTCTACGGTGAGCTTTTGTGGAAATGGGAAGAATTTCAGAAATTGACAACACTTAGAATCTCAAATAATGATATTTCTGGCAGAATTCCAGCTGATCTTGTAAAGGCAACTCAATTGGAATTACTTGATCTCTCATCAAATCACTTTGTTGGAGAGATTCCAAAAGAATTGGGGAAGTTAACATTGTTCAAACTTTTGCTCAATGATAACGAGCTTTCAGGTGCAGTTCCTGTCGAAATTGGAATGTTAACTGGTCTTGAAAGTCTCAACTTAGCAGCCAACAATCTAAGAGGAGCAATTCCAAAAGAGTTGGGGAAATGCTCAAATCTTATATTCTTGAATCTAAGCAAGAATAAATTTTCAGGGAAGATTCCTTCAGAGATGGGAAATTTGCACTTTCTACAAAGTCTTGATCTTAGTCAAAATTTGTTGAGTGAAGAGATACCTCAACAATTAGGAGAGTTGAGAATGCTTGAAACGTTGGACCTCTCCCACAATTTGCTATCTGGCCCCATTCCAATCACTTTCGATAACTTGTTGAGCTTAACAACTGTGAATGTATCCTACAATGAGTTAGAAGGTCCTATTCCACACGTTAAATCCTTTCAAGAAGCTCCATTTGAAGCACTAAGAAACAACAAAGATCTATGTGGAAATAACACCAGTTTAAAGCCTTGTTTGTCCCATGCAAAGAGCACTGAAGTAAAGATTTGGATTCTTGTTACTTCCTTGGGTAGTTTATTTTTACTTATTATATTGGTGGGAGTTCTCTTCATCCTTTGCATACGAAGTAGAAGTAAAAGTGAAAAGTCGCGTGGTGAAAACGTCTTTGCAATATGGGGCCATGATCAAGATTTGCAATATGAGAATATTGTTGAGGCTATAGAGGAGTTCGACTCTAAGTATTGCATTGGCATTGGAGGTTATGGAACAGTCTACAAGGCTGTGCTTCCAACAGGTCGTGTCCTTGCTGTGAAGAAACTTCACCAGTCACATAATAGTGAGCAGATGGCAGATTTGAAAGCATTTCAAAGTGAGATTTGCACCTTGACAAACATTCGTCACCGGAACATTGTGAAGTTACATGGATATTGTTCACATGCCAAACACTCATTCTTGATATATGAATTCGTAGAAAGAGGAAGTTTAAAAAAGATACTAAGCAACATTGAAGATGCTACAAAATTGGATTGGGTCAAGAGGCTAAATGTTGTGAAAGGAATTGCTAATGCATTGTCATATATGCACCATGACTGCACTCCTCCAATTGTTCATCGAGACATTACAAGCAGTAATGTTCTGTTAGATTCAGAGTTTGAGGCACATGTTTCTGATTTTGGGACAGCCAGGCTCCTCATACCTGATTCTTCAAATTGGACAGCATTTGCTGGTACATTTGGGTACACAGCTCCAGGTGTGCACATTCTTTTCATCTACTTCTTATTTTGGTAGCGTAAAGTATTTTTTTATGAAAATGGTGCCGTGATTAAATTATTGAGTGTACAGATAAATAGTACAAAATTTATATAAAACTAAATCAGGCCGCTGGTTAGTATTTTGTTATTTAGTAGTGATTGATTAAATAAAGCTATACCCTCTGGAATGTATATCATTAGCAATATTACAGTTTAAGGAGGTGTTTGTTTTAACTGTTGGGATGCAGTTGTTAGCTCTTTACTTCCCACCAACTAAAAAAAGGTGTTTGGTTAATATTTTGAAAAGGAGCTGGTAGCTGTTAGAAGCCCAAACAACACCAGTTCATAAAAGCTCAAATTTGGAGCTTTTCACCGACAGCTCTTCATTTTAAATTATATTTACTATCTTACCTTTACCTTTTTCACTTTGACTAATTATTATTATTTAATAAATTATTATTTTCATAATTATTAAAAATATTAATATTATAGTTATTAAAAATATTAAAAATTATATTAATAAATAATTTTACAACTGATTATTTTTAATATTAATGATAGCAATAATATTGGTATTTTATTTAAAATAGATTTTTTAAGTAAAAGTATATATATTCTTTTTCTAAAATTATATAAATAAAATCATTTGCAATATTTTTTAATATATATTTAATATAAATATAAAATTTATTTAATATAATTTTATATAAAATTTATTTAATTTCTACTATATATATATATATATATATATAATTAATTAATGTCTATATATGTAATTAAATACACTATTCAGCAACCGTTGTTATAATTTTACCAAACACTTAATATCAATTAGCTATCAGCTACCAGTCATCAGCTATCAGTTACCAGTCACCAGCTATCAGCTACCAGTCACCAGCTATCAGCTATCAGCTAACAGCAATAGCTACCAGCTATCAACAACAACTTAACTAAATAAGTCCTAAAGCATATTCATTTCTTTTGTAGAGTTGGCTTACACAATGATGGTCAATGAAAAATGTGATGTCTACAGTTTTGGTGTGGTGACACTCGAAATTCTAATGGGAGCACATCCGGGTGATTTCATATCATCTCTTTCCTCGGTATCATCTTCGTTGTTTTCTCCAGTTGATAATCAAACAGTACTGTTGAGGGATGTAATTGACCAACGGCTACCAACTCCTCGAAACAAAGTTGCTGAAAGAGTGATCTATATAGCAAAACTAGCATTTGGATGTTTGAATGCTGATCCCCAATGTCGACCAACCATGAGACAGGTTTCATCACTGCTAGTAGCCACCAAATGGGATCCCTTAACGAAACCAATCTCTGAAATTGAACTAAGAGAAATTCTGGTTAACAATGGTCTCACTTGCTAAGCCTTATCATTGTACCGCAATATGCTTTTGGTAACTTGTTTTTTCATCTTTCTCATCTGCATTAGAAGCCAAATTACCTACAGAAAATATTGCTTTCCAAGTGTGTATCTTGGTTGAGCCATACATAGGTAGCTGAGAAAAGTTCCATATGCTATATGCTTATGTTGTCATGCTTTTTGTCAATTTATATGTACATTAAAAAAAATTCTATAGAATTTGCTTTTTCCAGCTACTTAAATATTTTTCTTCGCGAAACAACTATTAAATTCAAATACTTCTCCAATATGTAAAAGTTTGTTTATTGTTACTATCTTGAGCACGTTCGTTTGGTTTGCTTATTGTAATTGTTTACTGTGGAAATAAAACTAACATGAAACTAAAATTCAGACCAAGACTTGATAGATGTTGCAGACAGACCACCACATGATAGTAAACTAATGTGTCTCGCACCCCCGTATCTTTACTTTTACCATTAAAATTAGCATTCAGAGCATAGAGAAACATCACCAAAGATTGTAACAATAAAATATTTCTTGTCATGGTTGCTTACTTGCATAGAAAAGAACTTTAACTTGGAAGCTATCCAATTCCTGAAGCGGGTTACTCTATTCGATATCCTATGTTTCATGCTCCATTGATAACAGAGAATGGAAATTGATCGAAGATACATTAATGGATGCTACAAATGTACCAAAAAAATTATTTACGTATACCTTGACACCTATATAGGACTTGGAGTCATGAGTATTGAAAACATGAAAAATAAACTTTGTATTTAAAAATAAATTATTTTCTTGTACCATTCTCTATTACATTTTTTTTTTCTGATAAGCGATAGATTTTATTAAAGAAAAAAAGGGGAAAAACCACTTGAGAGAGCCTCAAGTGATGAAAAACCCTCCCTACACTATTCAAAAAGATCCAAAAAAAGTACAACCAAAGGAGAAAATAACAAGACCCAGATAGCTACCAAGCTAACAGAAGCAATTACAGCCAAGAAGGACTTAAAATCGGCGCGAGTTAGACAGCATGGTGATGTGGTTGGAGGTCAGAAGTAGGTCAGTAGCAGAGACAGAACCAAAAGGAGATAGGACGTTATACCAAGAAGCAACTCTGAAAAACACCAACTTCTGTACGCCGTAGAATGAAAATGAGACACTTTCGAAAATAATTACGTTGCGATCGTTCCTTAGACTCAGCGGTCCAGTCTAAGGAATGCTTTGTGTGGATCCGTTGCCATGGAATTCCAATTCGCTTCTGGACCTACAGTTTCTTTCGATGTATTGCAGCTCCGGTTGGTACTTTCTTAACTTTGGATGCTAACACACACCAGAAAAGGCGATTTGATGCAGCGAGATTTCTAATCAGTACATCGCATGCAACATTTATTCGCAAGCGCATGGTGTTTACCTTTGAAATTATATCCTTTGATCTTATTGTCGAAGAGGACTTCTGCCCTGAGTTCTTTTCATGGGAACTCAAGCCCTGCCTGTGTCTGGTTCATCTGACGGTGATTCTGTTTTCAACAACTACACAGGCGAGGACAAGGATGAGATACAACAGCAGTACTGATGTTGGATCGGAGAAGGACCAAGATCATGTCCCAACGACAGCTCACCAACAATGCCATGAGCTAGCGATTATGCACAGGCAGTTGACATTAAAGGGCGATTCTTATTATAATACACAGATTAGTGACCAAGATGTCTGCTGCAATAATTCAACCAGAGACACCGCCAGCGACGATGAACAGAACTCTCCATCCGGTGGCGAACAGCAATCTATCAATTCCTCTCTTACGGCGCCGGTTGCTTCCACTGCTTCTACTGTCATTGGTACTTCTCAAGTGGGCCCTACACACCTTACTCCCCGTCAAACAAACCAAGCTGAAGATCAGAATATTCCCAATCCCACTCACCCTTACATCTATACTCTTTCTGCGCCCCCCCAACTTTCCAGACTTAGCCATCACTACCAACAAAACTTTTCTCTTTCTG
>CATIWM010670492.1:0-10811 GCA_949671775.1 Mallotus repandus
AAAAAAATATTAGAAAAAATGTTGAGAAAAAAACATTAAGAAAAAAATAGATAAAGATAATAAAAAATATTAAAAAAATAAATGAAAACAGTATAAAGTAAAAAAAGTTGAAAAAAACAGTAAAAAAAAATGCTAAAAAAAAAGAAAACCCTGATAGCTAGTGGAGTGGACTATATTTGAAAAGAAAAATTAAAAAAATATTTTTTAAAATTTTTAAAATTTTTTTTAGTTTTTAAGTATATTTATATAAAGATCCAAAAATTCTTAAGAAAAACTTTCAAAGATGTTTAGGGGCCTGTACGTTGATTAACAACAAATAAATGGGCTTTTCTGAGAAAAAAGTGTAAAAAATGTAATCCATACTCGTCTAGAGCCCAGTAACCCAAAACCAAAACCCAAAAACCCTAGCAGCTAAACTAAACCCTAAAATCCCATAAAATTAAAAACCTTTCTTTCTCACTTTCTTCATTGTCTACCCTGTTCTCTTCAGACCTCAGCAACTGAACAATGAGGCCACCCAGAGGAGGTGGTGGTGGTGGTGGTCGTTTTAGAGGCGGCCGTGGAGGCGGCGGTTTTAGGGGTGGAAGAGACGGTGGTGGCCGTGGTCGTGGCGGGGGTCGTGGTGGTGGTGGGTTTCGTGATGAGGGGCCTCCAGCTGAAGTCATAGGTTTGTTCTTCTTTTTTTTATTTCATTTATTTTCTCTTACATTTTCTTGATTCCTTAGTGGAAAATAGAAGCAACGGTTGCGACTTTTCCGTGTGATTTTTTTTGGGTTATGATTTGTTTCGATGATTTATGGTTTGGTTTAATTCAAAATTTTGATGTCTATTTAATTGCATGTGCTGACGGATTTGGCTTTTTTGCATGTAATTTTTGTAGAGGTTTCCACTTTTCTTCACGCTTGTGAGGGTGATGCAGTGACAAAGCTCACTAATTCGAAAATACCATACTTTAATGCTCCAATTTTTCTAGAAAACAAGACCCAGATAGGCAAAGTTGATGAAATCTTTGGCCCCATCAATGAATCTGTGAGTGTTTTTAGAAAAACTTGTCCTTGGTATGAATATCCTACAACATCTATTTTGTTTTGAGAGTTTTTTGTGTTGTTATATATTTGGATCATCCCTTGTTATTGCAGTATTTTTCTATCAAAATGATGGAAGGCATTGTGGCGACTTCATATAAGCTAGGGGACAAATTCTACATTGATCCATATAAGCTTTTACCTTTGGAAAGATTTCTTCCACAACCAAAGTATGTTACTTGTCCTCTTTTACATTACTATGTCCGAGTCCCCACTTTATATTGCTGCATACATGCATCCTCTTGCTTTATTGCATTGAATATTAGATATATGTGATGTTTGCATTGCTTGTGTTGTGTAGCCACACTGCTTGTATTTCACTGGGGATTGAAAAATTAGCGCATCATTTATTTTATTTATTTGGTTATGAACTCCATTTACGTAATGCAAGTTTCTTGGGAATAGTTAAGTGATAGGAGTAGGACACTAGTTATCAATTATTGAATTTGGAGTCTAGCATGTTCTTCTAAGGACATCTGCCCAGGTATTCTGTACTTGACTGATGTTATGTTCATGATTAGTATCAGTCCTGCCTGTTGGTGTGCTTTTGTTTTCCTCTTTTTGAATGATCAGTTGTAAATCTTTACACCAACAAGTTTTTCCAGCAGTCTGGCATTTAAATTTAGCTGCACTTTTCAGGATGACTTGTTTTTTCCATGCCATGAGTTGTTGGGGGCATTGGGGATGAATGATCTTGGAATCATTGAAAGAGTGTGGCTGTGCACATATCTTTTTTTATCCGTGCAATCTCATTTCTAGAACAGTAGAGCTGTTAAAGAAATTGACTGGCAATGGCTAAAATACTGTATTGTTGATTGCAATGTTGGCTCTTCAGTTTCCAACTCTTCTCTGCTTGCTATATTCATTCAATTGTCAAAATTGCACTCTCTTGCATTGTTACACTTTGGCCATCACCTATGCTTCTGCATAGAACTAGTTGGTTGCAGTTAGCAGCAGGAATCATTGTTCTGGATTTTTTGAAAATTGTCTATTTAAATCATATTATATTTTATGTTTTTATTGCAGGGGACAGGCACAAGCTGGTGGTAGAGGTGGTGGCCATGGAGGAGGCAGAGGTGGTGGTAGAGGTGGTGCACGTGGAGGCGGGGGCTTTCGTGGAAGGGGTGCTCCAAGAGGTGGCAGAGGACCTCCTAGAGGTGGTCGTGGTGGTGGCTTTAGGGGTAGAGGGAGATCATAGAACTTTATGTAATAGTATTTGTGTTTTCCTCCTTTCACCTTGTCATTTTAAGGTCCTATGTGCAAACAATCAATGTTTGAATACTAATTTAAATGTCAACTTTTGTTGTTAATGGAGTAAGTTTTGTTGGGCATCCATTATTGTTGTTGTTCTAACCTGGAGGACTATGCGCATTCCAACAAAGTACTTTACAGAAGTTTTTCAGAACTTTGTTATGCATCAACGAATTTCAGGGCTAGCCTTACATCCTGGACTGGGTTTTTAAACTCGTTATAGTAATGGCCAATGATGTCTAGCATTGGCACCCACAAGGGATTGTTCTCTTCAGAAGTATGCTATACCTTCGTAGTGAGCAATTTGAACTGTGAATGTGAATGTTCTTTTGATCCTTAACAAGACCTCTTTGGAAGTATGCTACACCTTCGTAGTGTGCAATTTGAACTGTGAATGTTGTTTTGATCCTTAACAAGACCATTTTTTACAGAACTATACAAACACCCAACAAATACAGAGGGAGAGTAGCTAACTTTGAAACGGACATGTTTGATTAGAACGCCACTGCTCTTTATTTCTAAAAGAATTAATTTTCTTCTTTCGTTTCATGAATGAAAACACTAGCATTGGCAACATTTTAGATTCTTTACTGCAAAAATAAATGCAAACTAAAAGATACAACACAATTAAGATTTCAGGCATTCCTCTGTATTCTTTGGAACCTTAATTCACAAATAGCAGGAATTGCCATGGGACTAAGACCTCAGATTGGAAATAAAGGCATTACGCATAACAAAACCTTTGTTAAAGTTCCCCAGCCTTATTGAAGCCTCCATTCTTTATTTAGAGTAGAAGCTGCCTCAGGCTTCCCAACCTCTAAGAACAGTAGCTCGTGCAACACGGTTAACTCCTAAAGTGAAGGCTCCCATACGAAGATCACAGTTGTGGGTCTGGCACATCTCCTTCACATCTTTGAAACCTTTGGTCATATAAGTCTTGAGCTCACTATTTACTTTCTCCTCATCCCACATGAATCCTTGTATGTTCTGCAATGCACAGACAGCGAAAATCTTGCTATAATTTACCAAAGTTACCGCAGGTAAGTGCAACAACATAGTAACGGTATGCTTTGTACCTGCACCCACTCAAAGTAACTAACAGTAACACCTCCTGAGTTTGCATATATGTCTGGAAGAATGACAACTCCTTTTTTTGATAAAATCTGCAAACACATGATATCAGTTTAATAGTTCAGGAATTATGAACCGTAACTCAAAACCTAAAGCAGCAAGCACCTCATCAGCCTCTGGATCAGTTGGATGGTTGGCAGCTTCAACGATGAATTTGGCTTTTATATCATTTGCATTCTCCCTTCATCAAGGACAAAGAAAAAGGGTGCGAATTATTAGTCCAAATGGTGAAACTGTTCTGTAATAATTTTTAGTAAAGTTTATGTTTCTCTTAACCAGAAGCATTTGAAGGTGAATCAAGTGAATGAACGTTTAAATGTATTGCATCTGGCAACAGATCAAACTGGGACATATGAACTTTAATTTCCACAGAACTATTATTCATTGCTCTTGAAGGGCAGATATTGGTGAACTAAGGCAGTTCAGTGGCCAATATTTTGTGATAATTTACCATATCACAATCAAATTCCTAATGAGAAAATACTTCTGGGATAAGATATTAACCTGTTGATGACACCCCCAAGGGCTGCTGGAATGAGAATATCACAGTCCTCAACTAGTATTGAGTTGGGATCGATGGGATCCCCACCATGGAATCCTTTCACACCCTTGTTTTGCTTGGTGTGTTTTAGCAGACTTTGTATGTCAATTCCATTTTTGTTCTTTATTGCCCCTGTAATGTCACTTACAGCAACAATCTTCCCACCTTGTTCATTGATCAGTTGGGCGGCCCAGGAACCAACATTACCAAAACCCTGAAATGAAACAAATCTATTAAGGGCATTTTTGTTTCATTAAAGCACCAGCAATCAAATGATTTTTTATATAGTGTATTGATCAATTAAGCAGATATATATATATATATATATATGTATATTGAAAGTGAACCTGTATGACAAATCGTTGTCCGGATATAGACTTCCTATACTCATTAAGCAAAGCTTCTGTTGCAAAGAGGACTCCTCTTCCAGTTGCAGCATCTCTGCCTAAAGACCCGCCAAGATCCTAATTTTAAATAAAAATAAATGAACAGAAAGCTGTTAGATTAAAGAAGGCAATACATTGAATCCCTGTAGTGTTTCATCCTGATACATTATCTCAAGTATAAAACAATGCTCAGCATTAAGTCCATTTTCACTATTGAAAAGCAGATAAGTAATCAGGCTGTCCTTACAATAGGTTTTCCAGTCACAACTGCAGGTGAGTAGCCATGAAATTTCGAGTACTCATCTAGTATCCATGCCATAGTCTGTTACAACCATACAGCAAGCATATATTAGCACCAGAATCGGCTTAAATTCTGCAGCCTTTCAAACCGAAACAGATACTAAGTTTAGTTCGTTTCTTTCTTGCTAGCTGGCAACTTTTAACCCTCAACACTAGGAGATGTTCACAATGCCTTACCTGTGGACCAGTTCCCATATCTGGAGCAGGAACATCAGCGTGAATTCCGATGAGATCATGTATTTTTTGCGTGAAAACTCGAGTAAGTCGCTCTAGCTCGGAAATGCTCAAGTCCCCTGGACTACATCCTATCCCACCTTTAGCACCACCATATGGGATATTTGCAACTGCTGTTTTCCATGTCATGAGTTGTGCTAATGCATTCACCTCATCAGGATCAACCTATAATCACCCATCATATCAGAATCGAAAGCCAGACTAAACTGACACAAGCACCACAGGATTTCTCAATTTTTGGGCAAAATCTTGATCTGACACAAGTTCCATAATAGAAAATTACGGTAAGATCACAGAAGGGTGCCTTAGTACACCTACCTCTGGATGATATCTGATGCCTCCTTTCATGGGTCCTCTAGCATTGTCATGCTGAACCCTGAACCCAACAAAAGATTGCAATGTGCCATCATCTTTTGGTATGGTACATTCAACCTGCAGAATATTTGTTCAAAACACATAACAGCCTCAGAATAAATAAAACTACTATATTTAAATAGCTAATTAACTAAAACAACATCTGTAATCACCTTGATTTCTCTGAATGGAATAAGCAAACTCTTCTCAAGCTTGGAGTCCAACCCCAGCAGCCTAGCTGCCAACTTAAAGTTTCTGTTGGTTGCCACTAAAGCATTCATGATTGCTCCTAAAGCTGTATAAAGAACTATAAATTAAGCAGAATTAAGGTCTCCTATTTGTGGATCAGGATGCCAAAAATATACCAATTTAAACCACACTTTCCATGAGAAGAGAGGAAGGTGTATGTGTTTATTTATAACTAGCAAAGTCACTAGTTGACAATAAAGAATCAACAGCACCGTATTTAATAGGAACAGAACATAATTAATGCTATAAATTAAGCAGGTTCTTTGAAATTTCATCCTCCATTAGAATTCGTATGTTAAATCCAATGCAACGTAACGTGTTTCCACATCTCAAGGATAATATATAAGAATATTATTTTAAGATAACTATCACATGCAAAGTAGGCAAAATCCTAATCCATATGTGGCTTATGGGCCATTTAATTTTATTATTCAATCTATCAACTCTATTTGGACAAAGCAAACTTGGTAACAAGTTAGAAGTGAGAAGAATTCAAGTAGATGGGCTGCTAGCAACAGCCAAGATGAAAATGTACTTTTAAAAAAAATAATAAAATTTATCTATTTATACAAATCTTATCAAGATAGATAAAGTTTTGTTAGGTGGCTGTATCTTTTTTTTTTTTTCTGGTCTAAGGCGTCAGAATTCATGATAATGTTTCCAGGTAGACAAGTCATCATTTTTGCATTGAATGGAGTTGTACATGGATCTATTGAAATGTGATTTGCATGTCAACATTCCGAATCATTGAACAATGAGAGGAAACATCATGTGGGCTATGGTACTTCCTCAACACACCCTCTTCTAGCCTGAGAGCTTGACTAAGAAAATCTCATAGAATGGAAGTATTAAACATGTGTATCAATTAAATAGGGTAAAAATTGCTTTAAGGAAGTCTAGGAGGAATCAAATCAGAGTTGGTGATTTGTGTTAGGTGTACATGGCCAGAATCATTTATGAGCCTGGTCTAATCAAATCAATGTTATGCTGGATTGTGAGGTTCAAATGGACTGGGAGCAGATTAACCACCTAACATGCCTAAATTGTAAAGAGATTAATCAAAGTACACCATATACATAGTTGAAGAGTTTAATGTCTTGGCATTTCTTATGAAAAGAAAATTATGGATATATGTTGTTGGGATTTTTTCTTTGAACTCCAATAAAAAAAAAAAAGTCCATTCTGGATTTTAAGTTTCTTATGAAGTTGATGACTTCAGAACTTTTACACATTTATCTTGTTGTAGTCCCCATGAAAGCTAATGGTGTAAAATTAAGAAGAGACAAACAAAAACAAAAAACAAAAACAAAAAAGTCAAAAATATCTTCCTAGATGGAGGGGCCATGTCTTTTGTTGCACTGATCAAGGCACAAGAAATGGCAAAAAATCAAGAAAAACAGTAACACGGTGGAAAGAGAAGAAGAAACGCAAAAGAATTCAAGTCCCAAGGGCTAAAACTTCTTCACTACTTAAAAAGGAGGCAAAAAGATCAAGATTTAAAGCCAAAATTCTGTCAAAAAGTTCACTCCTTTTGGCTTCTTCTCAGTGCATACTTCATAGCAACCAGAAAATTAAGTACCAAAAATCAACAAGAAACAAAACCAAAAAAGTCTCCTTACTGAGGATTCTCTAAAACAAGAATTAGAAAGAGCTTACCACAAGGAAGAGGAAGTTGAACTCTACTCCAAAATTCAGCAACTATGATCCAACAGAAGCACTGAATCTACAAATAAATAGCCAACAACAGCAGAAGAAACATGGAATGAGAATCAAATTCCCAGAATTCTTGGTAAACGAACAAAAAAACCCCAATTCCAGTTGACATTTATATAATCTAAAAGGACCACAAGCAGCAGTGGAATATAGCTGGACCAATTGGTGTCTCCAACATGGAGGAGGTGAAAAAAAAAAAGAACATGATGCTCTCTTCCTTCCCCTGATTTTCACCTTGTACCAGAAGGCATCAAACTCACCTTCCATTAATTTTGTCACAATTGGGTCTATCATATGCATAAAAGAATGTTCTTTGAGCTACAGAGAAGGAAAAAAAAAAAGACAGAACAGAACAGAACATACGTGGGACACAAAGTTCTCAACTTTGGCTAATGTTTACTGCATGAACGTGAATCCTACGCGAAACCCATGTTTGTTACTGTCATTATTCTTGAAAATTCTTACATGGCTGAGTTGGGTTTTTTATAGTCTTTAATTAAGGTGAATGAGTTTGGTGCTAATGCTACTCTTAACTCCACTGTCATCTGTCAAATGGTGGTGGAACGGTGAGACCATTATTAGAAAAAGTGTACTCCCATTATCAATTGTCAGCAAAAGAAACTTGAAATGATTTCATTGTAGAAAACAAAAATTAAATTAAATTAAAACAAGCTTAGTTACATTGGAAAAGGGCAGCATGATTAACATGAGTTTGATCACGACAAAATAATGATCAAAAGTTACTTGTTGCAATTGATCAGAAACCATTTCTGTCACTATGAACACGCACCTATATATGCTTTAATATTTTTATAAATATTTTTATATTCAATAGTTTTAAGGGTTGGGATTAATTTGAGTTGAATTTAGATAAATTCTATAAAGGAATAAAAGTTATCCTAAGGTATGGAAAAAGTGCAATTTTAAAATCAAGAGAGATTTTTATTAAGGAACATTCTGAATATGTAAAATCACATTTTAGCTATTTTACAAGGATTTTAAGTTTGAGGTCCTCACAAATAGGTTAAATAAAAAAAGGTGTGAATATTTAAATGGTGAGAGTGGAATTTAAATTTTGTTCCCCTGTTTTTTCTCTTCTGTTGGAAAATTAAACCATTTCAACTCTATCATCGAAAAAAAATTAAAGCTTGAGGTCTCACATCACTAATATTATAAGAAATTTTTTTTTCTAATAATTTTTATGTGATTTTCAAAATTAGTATCTTAAAAAATAAAATTTTTGAAAATATGTTAAAATTAGAAGTCATGTTGTCAAATAATTTTAAAAAAATAACCAGATATATAAACATTGTAAAAGAAAAATAATAAATTATTAAATTCTATACACATGTATATAATAACCAAATGTTTATCACATTTATTTATAATGTTGTAAAAGAAAAAATATGATTCTCATAGCTCAGGTTCATGCATGGGGGCTTGATGCTTGATTTCAAAATAAAACACTTTAACATGTTCTATTTTTTCTGTTTTAAAGAATTGATTTGTGTTGCTTTGGCTACAATTTTCATACAAAATTGTGTATTTGGTTATTATGTTTCAGTTAGAAAAATAAAATAAATTTTTAATATAAGTTTTATTTTTATTTCAGTAATAATCAAAATTTTTAACCTCAAAATATCACTTAACTACTTTTTCACTGAAAACTATTATAGATTAACTTTTTAATATATGTAATTTCATAAAAAAAATTTATAGGAATAATAAACTATATTCAATACTATTGAAGATAAAAGCCTTTGTGCTTAAAATTAGGAAATTTATGGTATTAATTATGCGAATATTTAAGTGTGCATGTAGTTGTTTTGATATTAATGAAGAAAATGAACACTCATTTAGTGGGTTGCAAAAGAAGATTCAAAAATGTTAATAAAAACTAAATGAATCTTTAGTGTTTTTATTTGTTAGAGAATACCCAAAGGCCAGGGTCTCCTTATGATGATCTCATACTTTGTGACATACACTTCCTTTTCATTAATTTAAGTTTGTGAGATCATTTCCACTTATATAAATAGTATAAGAATAATAAGAATCAGCATCAATTAAAAAAAAAAGTATGCTATAGTTTCATATTTTAATAATTTTTTTAATGTAAATTTTTTAAATCAATTAAGATTTGGTATGTGATTTTTATAACAATTTTAAATATATTACATTAGCATCATTAAAATTATTGATATAATACTACCAATAATCATTAAAATCAATTGGTAGGAGTTGTTTCCACCTAAACAAAATTTGAATTCGAGTCTGAATATATGTAGCTGCATTAAATTAATTGTTATCATCATTATGGTCCTATTCAAATCGAAATAAATTAGTTAGAATCTAGTAGATTTTGGATACCAATAATTAAAAAAAAATATTGATATAATACTTATTTATTATTTTCTTATATGGTGTGATGTTATTGGAGCATTTCCTTATTCGTCACATCATATTGGCTAAACATATTAAATTGCTATTTATGAAATTATTAACAATAAAAAGATTATATCTTAGTTTGTCATAAAACATTATATATAAAAAAAAACTTGTCAATATATAAAATTTTAATGTTATTTTTTATATAATTTTCTTATGTTTATATATGTACATCTCCTAAGCTAATTGTAAAATCAGAACTAAAATATATGATCTTAGGAAATATGTGATCTTTCATTCCAATTATCAAAATGATAAAATCGCCTTCCTAAATCCAATTAACGATTTGAAGTTAAATTAAATGAATGAAATGTAATCCGGAGCTTATATAAAATAACTAAGAGTAGAATGTATTGCAATAATATCAAAGCATTTTTAAGTATAATTATCTGAATTTGATAGTCATTAGAATTTCAATTAATTTAAATTAAATTGAATCAATTTCATAAAAAAAAGTTGAATTTTTTAGAATTTATTATTTATTTAAAATTCAAAATTTAATTTTTGAAGAGAATTTAAACTTAGCATGATTTAAGTAAAGATTTGAAATATATTTTAATTTTACTGTGTGAGTATATATATATCTATAATATATATAAATGTACGAAATGGGAGAACATGCAAAATTATAAAAAAGTCTACATTCATTATTATATAAAAATTGGATAATTTAGTCATTTACTAATAATAGTAAAATTAAATTAATTAAAATATAATTTTAATTTGATAGAAAGTCTATTTTCTATTTTAATTTGGTTAACTTCTATTTTGTCTCTAATAAAAGTTAAATTAACTAAAATATAATTCTAATTTAATTGAAAGTATGTTTCCTATTTTATTTAGGTTAACTTTTATTTTATCTCTAACAAAAGTTCTAATTTAATTGATAGTATATTTTCTATTATAATTAGGTTGACTTCTATTTTATCTCAAATAAAATTAATTAATTTAATTAAAATATAATTCTAATATAATTAAAAGTATTGTTGACCTTAGCAATAATCAATCTTGATTTTGATCTTAACAATCTTAATTTTGAGCATTTAACATGTTTATTTAAGTGTGTATAAGCTAGGACTAATATGCAAATCAAAATGGAGTTAAGCACGCTTTTGGCTAATG
>CATIWM010670554.1:0-10898 GCA_949671775.1 Mallotus repandus
TTCCTTTACCTCTTTTTTAATAAATTTTTATTTTATCTTTTTTTATTTTACCTTTTATCTTATTTCCTTCTTTTTTTTTTTAATTTTTATTTTCTCTTTATTTTTTATTCATATCTTTCTTTTTTCCTTTTCCTTTTTAAAAAAAAATTAATTTTTTTAGAGGTACAAGAATTAATACCTTTTATTTACTTTTAGTTTTTTTTATCTTGCTTTAAATGTATAAGAAAAGATAGAGGTGCTTTTGATGCTTCTAGTTCTGGTTTAGATGTTGTTGGTTCTGAAAATGGTGTTGAATATAAGAAAAGTGAATGTAAAGGCAGTGAAAGTGGAGGGGATGGTGAGAATAAAGAAGCTTATGATTCAAAGTTTTATTGAAGCTGTTGGTGGTGGTGATGAGTTAAAGGATTATGTTGGGGTATATTCTGCTTTATGTTTTTTGTATCTTTTTGGTTTCTTTTTAGTTTCTGATACTTTATTATGTGTTTTTGTTTTAATGGTTATAAGAAATTGTCTGAGGATGTTGGTTTTAATTCCAATATTAAAGAAGGTGTTGATGGTGACGAATTGTTGTAGTTTCTCTAATTTGGTGTGCTCTTTTTTTATTTAGGGTTTAGGGTTTGCAAATTAAATCACCAAGAGAGACTCTGTCCTTAATAAAGCACACAATTTGCTCATTGCTTTATTGCTTTATTATTGTTGTTGAGCAGAGTAACAAACAGACATAAATTTGATAATGAAAAAGAAAATATATATGATGAAGCATCCAATCGAAAATAGAACTTGTTTTAATGGGGTATCAACATAAATTAAAAGTCAAGAATAAAATTTATAATTTATTTTGTATAAATTATTAACTTTAATTTCTTATATCGGATCATATACAGATCAGATACGGATCAGTTATGAAAATAACTCCATTCTTTATTGTAATTATAAATCATAAATGGAAAATACTTCGTTCTGTATTGTAATGAAACATTCAATCAAAAGGGAAACTTGTTTTAATGGGGCATCAACATAAACTAAAAGTCAAGAATAAAATTAATAATTTATTTTGTATAAAATTTCTATATCTGATAAGATATGGATCATATACAAAAAATACTTCATTCTCTATTGTAATTAACCATAAATGGAAAATACTTCATTCTTTATGGTAATAAACCATTCAATAGGGTTGTGCATTGGGCGGGTCGGAAGTTTCAGAGCTGGATCTGATCGGGTTTGGAAGGAAAAAAATGATAACCAAACCGAGTGAAGTCGGAAACGGAAATGTTCAGGTCGGACACCTGAAAACATCGAGTGTGGTCTGTTCGAAGGGTTGGGCCTCATTGGTTGGGCCTGATATTTAAAAGATCCAAATAAAAATAATACTATTTTATAATAAATTGGGTTGAGCCCATTACAACTCAAGGGTCCAACCCTTTACATACAACCCCATTTTGTAAACTATTTCTTTAGGCTATGCAAAATATACCAAAAATATACAAAAAATATCCTAACTCCTAAGTCATTGGTTTATGGTTTCTAATTGCTATTAAGTATTCATAGCTAATAGTTCCTATTTCTTGAGGTTATGAAAAATATACTTTCTGCCATTTAGAAAAAAAATAATTCCCTTAACAATAAAAATAATGGGAATTTGGCTAAGTATGAGACTAACTAAGGAGCCTGCTCAAACCAAAAAATGAAGGCAGACCGATTGTGTGTATTCACAGATGCACAAAAGAAGTGAAACTTGCAAAAAAAGAGATGGCAAAGAAAGATCAACTGAAGCAAATAAGCAAAACACATAAATTAAAGAAATAAAACAAACGAGGCTCAAAATTAAATTTGCATGTCATTGGATGAATGCAAGCTAAATTTCTGGCAACAAACTGCAAACCATTTACTACCTAAGAAACACAACATTGCATGCAACCAATTGTCAAAAATTGGTGGAAGTTTTATCATTGCCTCATTAGAGGTCTGCAACTAACATAGGCACCACATATCTGTGTTGCAAACCTTAACTCCATAAATAGTTGGCCAAATTTGAAAAGTCACCTGAGGGTTTATATACAACATTATCAAAAACCCTGGCAGCTATTTGACCAATTTAAAGTTCACATTAGTAACACAAATAAGGCACACAGGTGTCACAAACTCATTGTCATTATAGAATGCAAACAATCAAGCTCAAGTTCACAAATTACACAACATATAAAGTTATAGAATGATCACCAAATGCAACAGAGAGATAACTCCCAATGCAGCAGACAAACAGTAAGCAGAAACTGTGAAAAAAAAATGAAAATGAAGTTTAGAAAGTGTGTTATTGAGTAGTCAGCAAAATTAAGACAGGATAGAAAGTAGTGAGGATCAAGATCCAGCAGTTGAAGTGACTGCAAAACACATGCCAACTAGAGGGAGGTCTGCAATAAAAAAAAAAGAGAATTAAAAAAAAAGCAAGAATCAAAGTTCAAAAAGAGATAAAAAAATTGAAGCAGTAAATTGTCTCATATGACTGAGCTTTTCAGTAAGGTTTTCTTCAATAGACAGAGAGATATTTGGATTTTTAATCCAATCTTGAACACAAATCAATGCTTCAATAAGTTTTAGAGTTAAACTACTCTTGAAGGTATCAAAGACTTGTCCATTAGTGCTAAAAGCAGATTCTGAAGCAACCGTTGAAATTGGGATGGCCAAAATATCACGAGCCATTTTAGAAAGAATAGGGAATCTTTATTCATTTAACCTCCATCATTTGAGAATATCAAACTTTCCCTCTTCAACAATTTCAACACATGACTCAGATAAATAAGAATCAAGCTCATTTTTCTTGCTTCCACCCAATCCGGCTTCCAACTTTTGTTACTTAAACCTTGCTTTTAACACCGAAAAGGACTTCCCACTTGATTGCACATCAAGAACAGAAATAGATTAGCTTCTACCAGTTATAATCAAAGCATTGTTTGGAGCACCAGATTCATTTATAGACTTATCACCATTCATATAATCATTATATAGTTCATATAAGGCAACTTTAAAATTTGTGAACAAGGTCCCACCAATAAGATCACCATAAATAGTTGTCAAAGAAAATTACAGATAGTGCAATTTGTACTGAGGATCCATAACATTTGAAAGAAAAATAAGCTGATTCATTTTATCTGGATCTCCCCAGTATTTATCAAACTTGGCTTTCATATTAAGTCTTATGGACCTAACAGATAAATCATCAATTTTCTTCTAGTCATGCAGTGTACAAAATAAATCAGAAAGCTCAGAAAAAAATTTATTTGAAGTGACTCTCATAATCATATCATTGGAAGTCTTTAACAACTTAACCAGATTGTGTGCACACTGCTAATCATTATAGTTAGGCACATTATCACCAAGGTGTGATCTAAAAGATTATTCATTTTCTTCATATTTTTTAAATGTTTTTTCATATATGCAAGCAGATGAAAGCGTGAAGTAGGTGGAATTCTACCGGGTTGGCACATCAAGAGAAAGAACACAATTAGATTCAATACCAATCAATTCAGAATATTCTTTGAATTTTCTTAATCCAGACGGTGAATTTCTTATGTACCTTACCACCTCCCTCACCTTTCTTACATAGATGCTCAATTCCTTAAGGCCCTAATTCACTACAAGATTTAGAATATGAGCCACACACCTCATATGCAAATACTTAACTTTAATGCTACTCGCTCCCCAACTCAATAATTTTCTTTTAAAAAATGATATGGTAGTATCATTGGAAGAAGTATTATCTAGAGTGACTGTAAAAATATTTTTCAGACCCCACTCAAGCAATGAGTTTTCTAGTGCCTTAGTAATAAAATCACCCCAATATGAAGAAACAGGCACAAATGCAAGTATTTTCTTATGGAACTTCTACTCATTGTCTATAAAATGTGTAGATATGAACATATAGTTAATTCTTTGGATAGAAATCCAAGAATCTTTGGTTAGACACACTCTTTGATAGTTTGATTTGAAAAAAAATTTCAAATTCAATCTTTCTTCAACATAGATGTTGAATATATCCCTACTAACTATCCACTTAGATGGAATTTTGAAATGAGGGCATGCAACACTCATCAGGTTTCTAAACCCATCCCCTTCTACAAATCTCATAAGCAACTCATCTGAAGCTATCATTTTAGCTAAAGCAGTCCTAATCAAGTCCTGGTCGAATTTTAAGGTTCCCATAACCCCCAAGTTAGGAGCACCATCAGAAGTAGAAACATTTGATGCAGGTTGAAAGGTTAAAAGTTGTTGTCTAGTTGCCTTATCATGTGAGTTTTTTGTGCAAGTGATAACATGGTTCCTAAGGGATGAAGTCCCTTGTATTTTTTAATCAGCACCAAGTTTGGCAGCACAATAAATGCATTTAGCTTTAACAACCCTCTCACCTTCCTTTATAGGTTAAAAATGCTCCCAAACTGCATATTTGCTTTCAATCTGCTTTCTTTTTTTTTAGCAGCCCGCTGTTGTATAGCAGGGACATCTTCAGGTTCAACAAAAGCATTAGTCTGCTGTTAAGTGTTTTGGGATGCTTCCACTATATTAACAGGATCACTAGTAGCAGTGGAATTGCCACTGGCATCACCTGGAGTTTCCATCTACAACATCATAAAAAACAACAACATAAAATGAAACACAATCAACCAATTGTTGTTATAAAATAATCAACACAATCAACTAACTGTTACTATAGAACTTTCCCAAATTAACATTAACAATGTTATTAAACTCAATCAACCAACTGTTGCTATAAAATGATCACAAGTCACAACTAAAGATAAAACAAAATAATAAACAACATCAACCAACCGTTGCCCGATAGTTAACACAAATAAACGTTAACCAAAAAGCACCATTACACTTATTCTGTTTTTAAAAATTTAAAAATTATATAATTATATAATATTTATTTTTATTATATTTAGATTAAAAAATATAGAAATAATAATTAATATTTCTAAAATATAAATAAATTATGAATATTAGAACATTTTAATTAAAGTAAATTAATTTACTAAATATTAATAACATTAATAAGTAACAAAACATTAATTCCAAAAATTAATTAAAAAAATTATAAAATTATAATATTAACTAAATAAGAATCATTAACTAAATAAAATTATAATATTAACTGAAAGAGCCCTAAAAGAGGGGGGGATGAATAGGGCTACCGATTAAAAATCAAAACTTAAAATAAATAAACAAGAATTGAAAAAATGTTGAAAAGGAAGAATGACGAACACAATAATTTAAGGAGTTCGGATTTAACAACAATCCTACGTCTCCACCTAACTTATCCCCAAGTTAGGATTTTCAATCACCCAAAATCTTATTCACAAGATTGAGTATACACAAGAGTTTAAGGCTCACTCTTACAACCTTACAAACAAGAGTTTTAAGGCTCACTCTAAAACCAAGTCCCAAGTGTTTTAATGGCTAAACACTTAAACCAATTCCTTTATAATAGAACCTCACTTCCCGTTTTCTAAATCCCAGAAAATAGAAGAATAAAAATTTATATTCTAACACTCACCAAACTCTCACAATAGTTTATCAAATATAAGAAACAATTAAAGAGAATTTTGAGCTTAATTGAATGCTTTGAAGTATATAATGAATAAACAAGTTTCTTAACCTCTAAATAATCATGGTTGTATTTATAGTTGAGAAATTCAATTATAGTTGTTAGAAACAATAATTTTATTTCCAACAAATTCAAACTTCATTTGAATGAAATTTGGACTTTTGAGCTGTAAAAACTCTGCTCCCGGTCGGGATTTCATCAGTCCTGGTCGGGATATTCAAAAATAAATCCGTTATAGCCATTTTATTTGAGTCCTACATTGGTCCTAATCTTGAACACACTAATCTCGGTCGTGACATTGGTTCGGGATATGTACTGAAAGTTTTCTTCAATTTGGTGCAATTTGCTCCCGGTTGGGACTTGCATGGTCCCGATTGAGATCATGACTTTAGCCCTTAAATACGACCGAATCAGCCTAAACTTTCTTCACAAACATTGTATATATTTTTCTTAACTTTCCATATCACTTTGAATCACCTCATTTGGACTTCTGTAGCTAAAGATATTATTGAAATACTAAGAGCTGCGTAACTTAAAATGAAAGATGCATATGCTGATTTTAACTAAAGATTTACAGTCCCAAATGAATTCAAATTTTTACAAATAAGATCAATTCAGAAAGCTTGTGATGTTTAATTGAAAATTCAAGAAGATTATTTTCTCATTATAAGGCTCTAAGGATGTCAAAAGCCTTCTCGAGTCTTAGAGGTCGAATCAACATACTCATCAATGTTGTACTTCATTTTGACTTACAATTGAGTCCTAACTTATACACACTTAACGAACAAAGTTAAATACTCAAAATTAAGTTTGTTAAGATCAAAATGAAGATTTATTATTGCTAAGGTCAACAATCTCCCCCTTTTTGATTTTGACAAACTTATTTTAAGTTTGAGAGAACAATAAAAAGTTAAGTGTTTGATAATTTGAATTAAATGAAATTTACTCCCCCTAAATTTATGCTTATCATAAAAATAATAACTATAACGAGTAAGAAATTCAAATAAATGAAAATTAATGAGAAATATATATTTCTTTATTTCTCCGCTTGTTTGGCATGATAAGAAATATAAATTTTAAAACGTATCTTATTTTGTTAAAAAAATAACAATATTAAATACTTGACAAAATATTTAAGAAATATAAATATGATAGAAGAAAAATTTTACTAAGATAATGCATCACAAAATAGTACATGTGATATTTATGTTTAACTATCACATGATTATGTAGAGCTTAGTTCTAAAGGAAACAAAAGAATAAGAACTAAAACAATGAAAAAAAAAATTTCTCCCCCTTTAAGAAATATAAAATAAAATTATGCAAGTAAGCAAAACAAGGCCTTTTGCATGGAGAAAAATATGATAAGATGATCATTGATGAACATTAAAGTAGCCACACTTACAATGCATGTAACAAATAACAAGGTTACAATGCATGTAACAAATAACAAGGAGATAAATAATAATAAATAAAAAAAATTAAGCAAACTCAAATTTTTCTCCCCCATTGGAAAAATAAAAAAGAATTAAAGAAACATGAATTGAGAAAAATAAGATTGCATTAATAAAAAGATAGGAGTACAATGATATTTAAAATATCAATTGTAAACAAGACATAAACATACAACCCTTGGCTCATAAACCGAAAGAAAATAGAAAATAAACCAAATATAAACTGACATAAAATGGACTTAAATATAAACTTGGAGCTCAAAGTTTCAGAAACAAAAAATATACTGATAATAAACCAAACAAATACTGACGAGCAAATAAAGAAAAAGGACATAAAAAGAAGCTAGTTTTGAGGAAGAGTTGGAGGAGGATGAGTGAAAGACCCATATGAGCAGGAAACACTTAATGCTCTAAAAATATTTAATTTATTGAAAATAAAGTTCAATAAAAAAT
Source organism: Mallotus repandus (assembly GCA_949671775.1). Lineage (NCBI taxonomy): Eukaryota > Viridiplantae > Streptophyta > Magnoliopsida > Malpighiales > Euphorbiaceae > Mallotus > Mallotus repandus. The sequence goes on from CATIWM010670554.1 coordinate 7,513, forward strand.
GTTAAGATCAAAATCAAACACTTAAAAGAAATCAAATTAATTACCCAAAACAATCAAGGCAATATGATAAGCACAACATGATTTCACATGAAAACAAGTCCAACTATCAATTCACTAATTTAGACAAACTAGAACAATCAATCATGCCTAGATCATGTTTAATGAAGTTCAATCTCTCTTCATTGAGAGGCTTGGTGAAGATATCTGCAAGTTGATTATTTGTATCAACAAATTCAAGTGAGATATCACCTATTTGAACATGGTCACTTAAGAAATGATGTCTAATTTCTATATGCTTAGTTCTAGAATGCTGAATGGGATTCTTGCTAAGGTTGATAGCACTTGTATTATCACATTTGATTGGAATTCGATTAATGCAAATGCTATAATCCAACAATTGTTGTTTTTGCCACAATACTTGTGAACAACATAAACTTCATCAACATATTCTACTTCTGCAGTGGACAAGGCAACCGAAACTTGTTTCTTACTAAACCAAGAAACTAAACATTGTCCTAAAACTTGACAAGTTCCAAAAGTGCTCTTTCTATCTAGTAAACTACCGATAAAATCTGCATATGAATAACTAATTAAGTCAAAGGATGAACTCATAGGATACTAAAGTCCTAAATGCAAACTTCCACTTAAATATTTGAAAATTCTTTTGATTGTATTCAAATGGGACTCTCTAGGACTAGATTAGAACCTAGCACACAAGCAAGTAGCAAACATAATATCGGGTCTACTAGCAGTTAAGTAAAGAAGGGATCTGATCATACCTCTAATCGCTTTTCATTAACTGGCTTGCCATTCTCATCCTTGTTGAGATTGGTTGTGGTACTCATTGAAGTTTTGCTTTATTTGATTCCATCCATGCCAAACTTCTTGAGAATGTCTCTTGCATATTTAGTTTGATTGATTAAAATCCCATTTTTACATTGCTTGATTTGTAGTCCAAGAAAGAACTTGAGCTCACTCATCATAATCATCTCAAATTCTCCTTGCATTAACTTAGAGAATTCCTCACACAAGCAATGGTTAGTAGCACCGAAAATTATATCATCAGCATATATTTGAAAAATTAATAAATCATGTTTGAATTTCATTATGACAAGAGTTGTATCAACTTTCCTTTTAGAAAATCCTTTTTCTAATAGAAAGTTGCTCAATCTTTCATACCAAGCTCTTAGCTTGTTTTAATTTATATAATGCTTTTGAAAGTTTAAACACATGATTTGGAAAATCAAAATTTTTAAAACTCGGAGGTTGTTCAACATAAAGCTCTTCTTCAATAAAACCATTTAAAAGTGCACTTTTTACAGCCATTTGATATAATTTAAAATTCATGAATGATGTAAATGCAAGTAGCATTCTAATAGCTTCTAACCTTGCAAATCCTCAAGATGATGAGGTCTTGAGGATATGCTTTTTTGAATTGCCAATCCTTTGCAAGACCATCCTTCAAGGTAGATTGAGGCACCTCCTCACTTTCTTCCTTGTTTGGACCTTCAAGATCCAAAGGTTTGTCATTGTTTTCTTTTTTATTTTTCTCTTCCACAAGATCACTTATATCATCATCAACACTACAAACATCCTTTCTAGGATTAAGTGAGTTTGATTCATCAAAAATAACATGCATAAATTCTTCAACAACTAAAGTTCTTTTATTAAATACTCTATATGCTTTGCTAGAGGTGGAGTAGCCTAGGAAAATTCCTTCATCAGCTTTACAGTCAAATTTTCCAAGATTATCCTTGGTGTTTAATATAAAGCACTTGCATCCGAACACTCTTAGATATGAGATTTTAGATTTTCTATTATTCTAAAGCTCATAAAAAGTTTTATTTAAAATTGGTCTTTTGAAAACTCTATTTGAAATGTAGCAAGATGTGTTAACGGCTTCTGTCCAAAAGTATAGAGGTAAATTATACTCATAAAGCATTGTTCTAGCCATTTCCACAAGAGTTCTATTTTTCCTTTCAACTACCCCATTTTGTTGAGGAGTTCTAAGAGATGAAAACGTATGTGAAATACCATTTTCACTATAAAAGGTTTTGAAAAATTCATTTTCAAATTCGGTTCCATGATCACTTCTAATAGAAGTAATACAAAAACCTTTTTCTTTATGACCTCTTTTTGCAAAATTTTCAAAATCTTTAAAAGCATCATTCTTATGAGCAAGAAAACACACCCAAGTAAATCTAAAGTAGTCATCAACCAATACATATGCATAGTGCATTCCTCCGAGACTAGTAACTTTAATTGGATCAAATAAATCCATATGTATAAGTTCAAGTGGCCTAGAGGTTGACACAACATTTTTTAGCTTAAATGAAGACTTGTATTATTTTCCCTTTTGACGGGCATCATAAGGTTTATCCTTAGTGAATTCAAGTTTCGGTAGACCAATCATAAGCTCATGTTTACAAAGATCATTTAATAGCTCAAAATTTACATATCCTAACCTTCTATGCCATGTCCATGTGTCATGAGAAATTGCCATCAAGCATTTAATATCCTTGTTATCAATTTTATTTAAATCAATAACATAGACATTATCAACTTTTTCACCACTAAAAATTACTTTGTTTTCATTAAGACTACTAACAAAGCAATTCTTAGGATAGAAAGTGACTTTGTTCCCCATATCACATAATTGACTTATACTTAATAAATTATGTTTAAGACCATCAACAAGCAATACATGATGTATAGATAAGGATTGAGAGTTACCGATCTCTCCAATGTCAATAATCTTTCCTTTTGCATTGTCCTCAAATGTAACATGTCCTCCATCCTTAGCATCAAGCTTGTTGAATTGCTATTTGTCTCCGGTCATGTATCTTGAACATCCACTACCAAGATACCAACTACTTTTTATTCTTGTGGATTTCAAGCATACCTACAAAATTCAATTTATACATTCTTTTGAACCTAAACCTTTCTTGGCCTAGGTTGGTTAGTCTCAAGATAATCCAAAGGAAGCAAGTTTAAGTGCAATATTTTATAGAAGCGCACATTGCTAGAGTGACCTTTGGTCATGTAATAAAAACACTCTACATTAACAAATTTATTTCTCATAGGATAATATGTTTTCCTAGTGTGTGAAACATACCTTACATGTTGTGGTGGTGAATGCTTCTTATAACTCTTTTGAGTCATAGTGTGAGACATACATTGACAATGACAATGTGTATTTTGATAGATTTGTGCAACATGTTTATATGCATTGTGTTGTGTAACATGCTGATGGTTCTCCGCAAGTATACGGATTCGTACAAGTAGTAATTAAATATCGATCCCACAGAGATTGCAAATTGACTATTGTAATACTAATTGTATTTGTTTGTTTAAACAACGAAAAAGATATTTTAAATGTAAATTAA
>CATIWM010670555.1:0-11487 GCA_949671775.1 Mallotus repandus
ATATACAAATCAAATAAATACATACAATAAACTTAAATTAAAAATGACTTTAAAAATAATGAACAAGTAAAAAATGATTACAGAAAAAAAAAAATAGTAAAACGCCGAAGTTAACACACAATGTTTTAAAAATGTTCTAAAATTGGAAAAAAATAAAATATATAAAAATATTTATGAAATAATAAATTGGACCTGACCACCAAATAAATTAAAAGGGTTGATCAGGCCATGCAATGGAATTTTAAAAATAAAAAATAAAAAAAATAAAAAAATAAAAAAAGTTTGAAGCAGTAAAATAGAATTCTCCATTCTATTAATACCAATCCAATTTAAAGCGGGGGATATCCATGGGCCAAAATACTCCTTGATCTTTTGAGCAACCTTCTTTTAAATGGGGCAGCCCGAAATCCATAGGTAGCCGAGTTTGGCAGGAAAGCCCTCATTTGGCAAGAACCTGAGTTCGGCACAATTCTGAATCCATAATTCATGAAGAGAGATAAGGCTTTTGAGGCCTCTTGATATATATTCCAAGTTACAGAACTTTATGATAATAATTTCGGTTAGTGAAGAAGGAAGTAGGTGGCCTTCATCATCTGGGAAAGCAGAAACCATGTCTGTACTCGGACTTGGACCATCCAGCTGGAGTGATCGCAGAGAGGTGAGTCTGTTGAGTCCCCACTGTGAGATTGGTTGTGCCATATGCTTGCATTGGGTGACCGAAAGTGATGTTAAGTTTGGAGGCAAACCCCCTTCTGGAAAGGCCACCACATTCTTGCAATCACTTATACGTAAATGTTGAAGAGAAGTGAGGCGACACAAATGATTGGGAAGAGACCTCAAATTCCCACAGTTAACTATAATCAACCTGAAAAGAGTTGGGATACGCAATCCGTTTTCTGGAAATGACTTTAAATTGGAACACCCATCTAATCTTAATTCCATGAGATGGGAAAGCTGGAGGTCTCACAGCGAATCCAATAATGAATATGTGCAATAGCAAATGTTAAGAGTCCACAGAGAATCAGCCAAATCATCGATCGGCAGGGACAAGGACGTGAGAGATCGACACCCTTCAATCTCCAATGTCTTAAGATGACTAGGCATCTTTGTTCTCTCAGGAAGAGCCTCGAGAGAACCACAATACGAGATACGGAGATTTAGGAGGCTGTATGGCAAACCTGTTGCTGGAAGAGACGCCAGTTTTTTAAGTGACGAGATAGTCAAATCTCTGAGTGATGTGAGTTTATGCAGCCCATTTGGCAGATTCTCCAGCAGATTGCAAATATCTATCTATCTTCAATTTTTCAAGGTTTCTAGGCAAAAGCCCTTTCTCTCCTTCTACCACTGAGGTAAGCTTCTCACAGTATTCGACATCTAATGAAATGAGACTTGAGACCTCATTATGTGCATCAGTTTTGTCTTGCCATAAGTGTTCCAGCTCTTCGCAATTCCAAATTTTCAGTTCTTTAAGTGCCGTTGAGCCCTCTAAATGCATCTCATGCAAACTTACAAGGCCTTCAATTCTAGGAATTTCCAGTGTAGCAAGAGAGCTGAGATCGCAGACACTTCTCAGAACTGCTTCTTGACATCTTTCAACCTTTAATTCACGGAGCGAAGAAATGCAACTAGGCACTGTATCCAATCAATTATTGAAAGATGCTGCATTTTAGGAAAATTTCCCCGAGACCAATGTCCCAACTTACTCATTTCCTCAATGCGGAAAGTCACCAGAGAAGGAAAGGAAGCAGAACCGTTCCCATAAAACTCAACACCCATTTCTTCCACCTCAGGCATGTCTCCTATGCGCAAATCCCTAAGACAAGGTAGCTGCCCAAGTGGTGGTAGCGAAGTGATTTGATGACAACCATAAAGAATGGCATCCACCATTTTGTTGAATGAAGGATCTCCCAGCCAAGATGGAAATTCTGCACCACTATACCAACCAATTCCAAGGCTTTTGACATTTGTATGAGGCTGTAGTAATTTTAGGACCTGGGATGGATTCTCACCATTACGCAGATTATCACAATCATTAGCCCACTGCAATACCAATTTGTCAAGTCCCTGCTTATCTTTTAGATTCGTAAGTTCTGCATCTTCAATTTTAACCACATTCTGCAATCGTTCAATGTAAAGCTCTCCTTTTAGATAAGGAAATTTCTTCAACTCTCTCAGCTGAAGCCTTGAATTGTCTCCCACAATGAATGTTGTCAGAGTACAGAGATTTGCCAAATTGCCTATCTGAAGCGGCATCTATTTCAAATTTTCTGTACCTCTTATATCAAGGTGCTGCAAGTTGATTAGATTGTCAATATCCATTGGCAACTCGATGAGTCTTTCGCAGCCAAGTAGTTTTAATGTCTGCAAATTGAAGAGCTGACATATTGACGTGGGTAATTGAACAATTGGCGAGGGGGACAAGTCAAGGTACCTTAAAAGTTTCAAGGTACCAATAGAACTTGGCAACTCTACTAGCTGATATCCAGCCAGTGACAGCACCCTTAAGCACTTTAATTTTGGCACCAAATCATGCAAAACACTTTTACTTAAATGGTTCCAGCTATATTCTGGAAGAATTGGTAAAGACACCAATGTGCGCAGTTTCTTCATTTCATAGAAGACCTGAAATCTTTCTGAGGCATCATACTCAAGACGAGTTAATGAAGAATGTCTAACATTTTCAAATGATTTTGCGCGGATCAACTCCTCCAAATTAAAGGATGCTTCTTGACTAACAGAACGAGCTAAAACTCTCATTAGGTCATGCATGACATATGATGATTCGTTCTCATTAGAGACTTGAAAGAATGATCTTGACAATAATTCATCAAAATATTCAGTTAGTTGATTCTTCTCTGGTTGTTGTAGGAAACCCTCAGCTATCCATAGTAAGACAAGCTCGTCCCTGTCAAATTCATAGTCATCTGGAAACATCGCACAATAAGCGAAGCACCGTTTCAAGTGAGGTGGAAGATGATAGTAGCTCACTCTTAAGGCTGGAAGAATGCTAGTTTCTTCTCCTTCCCATATGTTGCTTTTCAAAACTCCTTCCCACAGCTTGTGATTTAGCTTACCTCTTAGAAGACCTCCAAGAGCTTTAGCTGCCAAAGGCAATCCTTTACATCTTTTAACAATTTCTTGAGCCATTGCTTTGAAATCCAGGTGGTTATCGAAGTTTGTTGCTCCCAAAGCATGCTGGGCAAAAACAGAGAAGCAATCTTCATATGGCAATTGTTTCAGAAAATAAGTATTCTGAGCAGCACCCACCATTGATGAAACATTTTGATCACGAGTCGTTATAATAATTTTGCTTCCTTGTGCCCCAGATTCAAAAGCACCACACAACAGTGTCCATTGATTATAATTCTTAGTCCAAACATCATCCAAGACAATAAAAAATCTCTTCCTCGATAATTTCTTCTTCAACTTCACTTGCAGTGTGTTTAAATCCTTGTCAGCAGAATCATCCGGCTGGAGAATTGTTTTAGTTATCTTCAAAACATCAAAATCCTCTCCAACCGAAACCCAGGCTTTGAAATCAAACTCTGAAGTGGCATCATCATTGTAGATCAGCTGAGCAAGAGTTGTTTTGCCGAGTCCTCCCATGCCAACAATGGCAATGACCGAGAATGCTGCACTACTTACTTCAGCCTTCAACATCTCAAGTACAGACTTGCGATCCTCCTCTCTGCCATAAACCGTAGCTTCATTCACCAAAGAGGTTGTGGGCAGCCTTTCACTGCCTTGGATGATCATCTCTCTAGTGCGCTCTCCCAGCGACAAGAGATCTTTTTGTTCCATAATCTCATCAAATTTCTTAGAAATGCTCTCAATCTTGGACATCATCTCAGCATTGAACTTAACATTCGATCCAACACAACAAGTAGCACAACAAGCTGGGATCAATTTTCTCAACTTACTTGTACGAGCCACAGGTTCAACAGCCTCCACTTTGCGTCTCAGAAGCTCAGTGGAAAACTCATCAAGTACGTCGTCCACATCATAAGCCAAATTCCTGAGCTCGCCAACCCATATCTTCACTGACTGGCTTGTCATTTGCTTCTCCTCAGCATCCTGAAGCACTGCACCGATTTTCTTCAACATGTGATCCCACTTCTTGAGTTCAGCCAGGACATCGCCTTCACGGGCATAATTGAGCAAGTCACTGGATCGCAACTTCTCTGACAGCATCTCAAACACAGGCGACAGAAGAGCACCTCCAACAGAAATTGCAATATCCATGGCAAAAGAATGAACAGTAAGAGAAGGATGAGTTTCAGAGAACAGTATGAGATAGAGATCACAAATTCTATCAACAGAATAAAAGAAATGTTAGTGGTAAAGCTTTAAATCCTTCTTTAACATTGACAAGAAAGGCATAAGTGCTTATCTCCATTGGAAATCAAAGACAAGCGTCAATTATTCTTCCTTTTTCTTTCCCTCTATATGGTCTTTTCCTTTTTTTCTCTTGTTTCTTTCCAAGGACATGTGTTACTCTATTTTTTTCATTTTTTCCTTTGTTTTTACCAGAAATGATTCATGAAGAAAAAATTATAAAAGATTATAAAATTAATTGTGTAAATTTTAAATTACAATTAATTTTATAATCTAATTAAATATAAATTAGTTTCAAAAGACAAAAACCATAATAAATAATCATACAACTCGAGTACCATTTATGAATTTTAATGTGTAATCATATTTCACGTAATAGAGAAATACACATAATTCGACTAGTAGCTGGTGAGGCACTTGAAAACATATAACATATTAAGTTCGTAACTTGAGTATAAATTTTGTTAGAACTATTGTTCATCAATGGTGCAGAAAGTGTTAGAACTATTTGGATGGAGTTTTATGGAGATGATTTGTCTTCATGGAAGCCTTTTCGGTCTCTGGAAACTCTTGAATTCTGGAACATGACAGATTGGGAGCACTGGACCTGCAGTGAAATAAACTTTTCTTGTCTCTCTCAGATTATCTCCAAGTCGATTGGAGAATTGCCTCGCCATCTTCCATCCCTTGAATATCCCCGTATTCATGTGCATGCCCTTGAATGATTCACTTACAAAGTCTATCATCACTTTCTACACTAGAAATAAGAGAATGTGATCAGGCAGTGCTTGGAATAGTGTTTACATTTCAGTATCTCACAACCTTGAAGTTGTGTAGAATTTCAGGGCTTGCTTGCTTAGAAAAAAAACTTACACAGGAAATGAAAGCAGTCAAAGTTCTGAAAGTAGAAGATTGCAGTGATCTATCTGCTCTGTAGGAAGATGAATTTCACCCAAAGAGATTGCGTCATCTCAAGTGTGTAGCAATAATAAAATGCCCAAACCTGAGAGTTTTGGTTTGCAATCTGGAGTTTTTGGCATTGGAAGAGTGTAGGAAGCTAAAGAAATTGACAAATAAGCTGCCTGGTCTTAAATCTCTTTCAGATTTAAGAATAAAAAATTGTCCAAAACTTAAACTCCCTCCTACAAGCTTACCACATACATTAATGTACATTCAGTTTGGAGTACTGCATCAAGGAGATTGTCTCATGGTTGGTAGAGAGCTATATGATCACTTGTATCAATATGGTTATGATTTTGTGACAGGTACATACTAACGGCCTCGAGAAGAGGGGAAGATGCGTATCTTTATTTCAAATCCGTTGCAACTAGAATCAATCTTGCAGAGCATGGTTTGCAGCAATATCGAAAACATTTCTATTCCAGTCTGGCTGGGTGTCAAATGCTTAACTAATTTCAAGCACAACCCAGTGCATCTCAGAGCACTAACTATAATTGTTTGTCCTCGAATGGAAATGCTTACCTCAGTATCAGAATGGGGTCTATCTAGTCTCTCTTCTCTTCAATGCCCTGATATTAATCGGATAAAAATGGTCTCCTCAGACGATGATGGCCTCTTACTCCCCTCATCTCTGAAGCATGTTTTCATCAGTAGAGTTGAAGATCTAGAATCCATATCCAGAGGAATTTTCAATCCCACAACATTAGCAATTTTCTTTTGCTTTAAGCAATCTTCGTTGCCAAAGGAGGGCTTGCCAGTTTCACTTCAAAGATTAGATATCACTGGATGCACCTCATTGGAAGAACAGTGCTCAAGGGAAAAAGGAGACTACGGGTCCATCATTTCTCACATTCTAGAGAGGCGTATAGCTCATCTTATAGCTATACAAAAAATAAATAAAGAGTAGAAGTTGCACAGAAAATAATAAAACAGAAAAATGAAGTAACAGAAAACATGTTCACTGGGGAAAAGAAAGAGAGCATGGTGAGAAGTTATAAAATTTGAAGCTAATCAATTGAACATTGAGACTAAAATTGTGTAAATACCCACATACCACTCTGTAGCAACCAAGCTATTCACTCTATACCAATTGAACCTATGAATATCATTGCAAAAATAGTTAGAATAAAATGGACGTTAAATTCGAACAAAGTTTCAGGGGTTTCTACAGGACGGTCCGGAAAACACATAGTAAAAGTCCACCGGTGCAACAGCCAAAACCATTAAAAAAAATGTACAAGTTAGACTTTGAAACATACATTAATTTAAAGCAGCTCAGAATCTGGAAGTTCAATCACACAGACGCCTCAAGTGACAAATTAAGCCATAAAAGGTTATGTTAATGAATGCAACACCAACCTATATGAAAACTTTTAGGTATAAATTATTTTTAATAAGTGGGTTAGTATGATGCAAATTATTGAGTGGATTAGTAAGAAAGCATTTTGTGTGGTGATAAAAATAGTCTATATGTGTGGTTATGAACTTTTTAGTTTTATATTTGTGTGATTTGTATTAAGTCCTCATTACTATAAATACCCCCAAGTCTTGTAATGTGAGCATAGGCAAAGAAAAAGAAAATAAAGAAGTAAAGCTTCTTTAGAGAGAGAGAGATAGAGAGAGAGAGAGAGAGAGAGAGAGAGAGAGAGAGAGAGAGAGACATATATATATATATATTAATTAAGACATAGGCCTTAAATAGTATTGAGTGGTGTAAGTAATATTGAGAGTTGTAAGTGTAATTTTTTTTGTGAGATATAATATTTGAGTGTGCAATTTTTTTTTTGTGGTCTTAATAATATTTTTATTATATGCTAAAGAGTGTTGTGTTCAACAGTTGGTATCAGAATAGAACCATCTAGGACCACTCAAGTTGTAGGATTTCTAGAAATTTTGAGTATGCTCTGTGGATGCAGCGTTGACTGATCTTCCACATCAGAAGAGACATCTAGAAATTGTTTGTGAGGCTAGTTTGATTTCTAGGAATTCTGAGTATGCTCTGTGGTTACAGCTTTGACTGATCTTCCACATCAGAAAGGGCTTCAAGAAATTGTGAGTGAGTAAGCTTTTGTGTGCCATGAGTAGTCTGTGACTCTGCAAGTTTGTTGACAAAATTTGTTTGGTATTACTGAGGTATTGCCAACACGATGGGTGACCTTTAAGTTGTTGGAGGAATCAAGAAGCTCAACAATCAAAATTATAACAGATGGGCGATTCCTACCTGCAAGGACAAGATCTTTGGGAGGTCGTCGGTGGTAGTGACTCTACACAACCGGCGGAAGATTGAAATGGAACCTTACACAAATGGAAGATTAAGGTGGGAAAGGCAATGTTTGCCTTGAAGACCACAGTCAAATAAGAAATATTAGAGCACATTTAGGATGTTGAAACACCAAAGGTAGCTTGGGATACATTGGCCACACTCTTTTCAAAGAAGAATGACTAAAGACTATAACTTCTTTAAAATGAGCTACTCTCAGCTGCGCAATGTGATATGACAATTGCACAGTACTTTCACAAGGTGAAATCTTTGTATTGTGAGATTTCTGAACTTGAACCAGAAGCTAAAATTGCAGAACCTAGAATGAGGAGAATTATCATTCGTGGTTTAAGGCCTAAATTTAGAGGCTTTGTCGCTGCTATACAAGGATGGCCTACTTAATCGTCGCTTGTTGAATCTGAAAATTTGCTTGTTGGTCAAGAAGCTATGGCTAAGCAAATGGGTGGTGTCTCATTAAAATGTGAAGATAAAGCGCTCTTTAGCGGCAAAGGCAAGGAAAAATCCAAGTATAATACTTGTAATTGATCAAGAAGAGATGAAGATAGAAGAAGAGATCATCAGGGGAGCTCACAATAAGGGGGAGCTCAAAAAAAGGACAACAGGAGAAGCCAGTTCAAGAAGAAGAAGTTTGACGGTGACTGTTATAACTGCTGTAAGAAGGGTCATATGGCCAAAGATTGTTGGTTAAAGAATAAAACGGCTGAGAGCAATGCAGCAACTTCCAAGAAGACGAGTCAAAGTGATGATGAATGGGATGTCGAAGCTTTATTTGCCATGGAAGAAGAAGAATTGGAGCTCACAGCAACAACAACATTGATTATGAGAAAGATTGGATCGTTGACTCTAGATGTTCAAATCACATAACTGGTGATCAAGAAAAATTACGAAATATGGCCGAGTACAAGGGAAGCCGTGTGGTGGTAACTGCTAACAACTCAAGGTTGCCAATAGCTCATTTTGGTAAGACAACAATCACACCCCATTATAGTCATAATAAGGTGCTACTTCAAGATGTTTATCACGTATCGGGTATGAAGAAAATTCTACTGTCGGTGGCACAAATGACATCATTAGGCCAATTTATTTTTTTCAATCCGGATTATGTCAAGGTGTATCAAGACATCAAAATCTCTAGTACGCCAATACTGGAAGGATGTAGATTGGAGTTTGTTTATGTAATGTCAGCAAAATCGGCTTATGTAGACAAGACTTGAAAAAATGAGATGGCAGACCTATGGCATGCAAGACTTGGGTATATTGGATATCACAAGCTTAAAGTGATAATGAAGAAGTCAATGCTCAAAGGTCTTCCTCATCTTGAAGTTCAGGAGGACACAGTTTGCACAGGGTGTCAATTCAGTAAAGCACATAAATTACCATATGAGGAGTCAAAGTTTAGAGTAAAGGAGCCATTAGAGCTGGTTCACTCGAATTTCTTTGGAGGTGTCAAGCAACCGTCTATCAGCAGGATGAGGTATATGGTCACATTTATTGACGACTTCTCCAGATATGTCTAGGTCTTCTTCATGAAAGAAAAATTCAAGACATATACAAAATTTCAAGAATTTAAAAAAATGGTTGAAGGAGAAGTCGACAAGAAAATTCAATGTCTGCGCACTAATAATGGTGGGGAATAGACATCAAATGAGTTCTCTCAGTATTTGAAGAAGTTTTAGATCCATCATCAATTCACTTATGCAAATACACTACAACAAAATGGTTTTACTGAGAGGAAGAACCGACATCTTGTGGAAACATGTTCGAGTATATTGCATGCAAAAAATATACCTGGTAGATTTTGGGTTGAGTGTATGAAGACAACAACTCATGTTATCAATAGGCTTCCGTAACCAAGGTTGGGATTTACTTCACCCTTTGAAAAATTGTGGGGTGCCAAGCTTGTAGTTGGTCACTTTCAAGTATTTGGTTGTGTTTGCTATGCATTTGTGCCAAGTCATTTACGTAGCAAATTCAATAAAAAGGCGATTTGGTGTATCTTTGTGGGATATGACAACCAAAGACAATGGTGGAAGTGTTTTGATCCTACTTCTAGACAATGTTACGCATCGTAGAACAATCGTACAAGTTCTTCTACATTAAAAGACAATCAAACTTGAGATCTAGTGCCAAAGCTAAGAGATGTGAAACCTATTTCTTATAAATGGGTGTACAAGGTCAAAACTCACGTTGATGGATCAGTTGAGAGATATAAAGCTCGGTCGGTGGCTCGAGGGTTCTCTCAATAATACAGACTAGACTATAATGAGACATTTAGTCTTGTGGCAAAGATAACAACCGTACAAATTCTTCTAGTACTTGCAACTAGTAAAGACTGAAAATTATGGCAGATGGATGTGAAAAATGCATTCTTACATGGAGAATTGGATAGAAAGATATTCATGAATCAACCAATGGGGTTCAAGAGTAGAGTTCATCCTGAATTTGTTTGTAAGTTAAAAAAGGCTCTCTATAGGTTGAAGCAAGCACCGAGAGCATGGTACAGTAAAATTGTTGAATTTTTTATGCAATATGGCTATGTTATGGCACATGCAGATTCTAACTTATTTGTGAAAGCTAGAGAAGGGAAATTGGCAATAGTACTGGTGTATATGGATGACTTGATCATCACAGGAGACGATGAGTTAGAAATTTTTCAAACAAAAGAAAATTTATCAGTACGCTTCTAAATGAAGGAGCTTGGAGAACTTAAACATTTTCTTAGACTAGAGGTAGACTGTAAAACAGAATGGTTATTTCTCTATCAGCAGAAATATGCAAGAGACCTACTAGAGAAATTTGGGATGCTTGACTGCAAGCCTATCTCAACACCAGTGGAAGCAAATATCAAGCTTTGCGCACATGAAGGCAAAGACCTGGAGGATGGGATGATGTATCTACAACTTATAGGGAGTCTCATTTATCTTACTTTGACTCGACCTGACATTTCTTTTGCAGTTGGTGTGGTAAGTCGGTACGTAAAATCCAAAGAAGTCCCACTTGGAAGCTGTGCGTCGAATTCTGAGATATATCAAAAGTACAATTGACTATGGTCGTTTGTACAAGAAAGGTAAAGATTACAAACTGATTGGTTACTGCGATGCTGATTATATGGGAGATCATGACATGCGGCGGTCGACAACAGGATATGTCTTCAGATTAGGTTTTGGAGTGATTTCATGGTGTAGAAAAGGCAACCAACGGTGTCTCTATCAACAACAGAAGCAGAGTGTAGAGCGACAGTGATGGCAACTCAGGAAAGCTCATGGTTAATACAGTTAATGGAAGATCTACACCAACAAGTTGATTATGCTATACCACTTTATTGAGATAATCAATCAGCTATACATTTAGTAAAAAATCCAGAATTTCATGCAAGAACTAAGCACGTGGAAGTACACTGCCACTTTATCAGAGAGAAGGTCCTTCAAGAAGAAGTTGAAAAGAAATATGTCAAGACAGATGAACCAATTGTAGATTTGTTTACTAAAGGACTAAGTGCCAATAAGTTCAAAAACTTTTGTCAACAACTCGTGATGATTCAAAGAGTTAGAGCTGGTGTTGAGGGGAAGTGTTAATAGATGCAACACCAACCTACATGGAAATTCCTAGATCCAAATTATTTTAAATAAGTGGGTTAGTATGGTGCAAATTATTGAGTGGATTAGTTAGAAAACATTTTGTGTGGTGATAAAAATAGCCTTTATGTGTGGTTATGATTTTTTTAGTTTTATATTTGTGTGGTTTGTATTAAGTCCTCATTACTATAAATACCCCATAAGTCTTGTAATATGAGCATAGGCAAAGAAGAAGAAAATAAAGAAGTAAAGCTTCTTTAGAGAGTTTGCCTATATATATATATATATATATATATATATATATATATATATATATATAAAAATTAATTAAGGCAT
>CATIWM010670558.1:0-24637 GCA_949671775.1 Mallotus repandus
ATAAAAAAACATTGAGAAAAAAATATTGAGCAAAAAATATTAATAAAAACCAGTACCTTAAAAATAGAAAAAAAAATTAGCAAAAAAATACTGAGAAAAAAATGAAGAAAGTAAAAAAAATATTTGATTAAAAATTTAGAAGGATCAAATTTGATTAAAAAAATAGAAGGATTAATTTTAATTAAATAAAATAAAAGGATCAAATTGGTGATATTTTAGTCAAACTATATAAGCTTTTAGAAGACCAAACAGCTTTTAGAAAAGACAACTTCTAAAAGAGGCACGATCTATATTTGAAAAAAAAAAACTAAACAGCTTCTAGAAAAGTCATAATCTAGATTTAAAAAAAAAAAAACTAAACAGCTTTTAGAAGAGGCATAATCTAGATTTGAAAAAAAAAATTTAAAGTTATTTTTAAAATATTTTTAATAAATATAACTTTTAATATTTTTTTTTATTTTTTTTTGACTATTTATGAAAAAATTTCAAAAAAAATAAGTATCCCAAGTCCATCAAGGCCCATAAAAAACAAACAAACAACTTTGAGTAGATGAACAATGAAGGAGTGATATAGATGGACCAACAACAACGGCATTGATTGCCATTAAATTCATTATTTCTAGTTTCCTAACCTTATAATAATAAATCATTATAAATTAGGTTCTCAGTTTGCTAAAAAATAATAATAAAAAAAACGAGTAGGTTCTCAGTTTAATAAATCTTGATTTTATTTTTTTACCCAACAATGAATCTTGATTTTGAAGATTAGTAAATTTGCTCTCTCAGGGGGGGAAAAAAGATTGGTAGTAAAAGTTTGCATTAATCCTCTTTTAATTATTATATCAGTAGTATTTTAGCGGTTCAAATAATAAATATTATAAAATAAAATTATAAGTTCGATCGTTCACTCCTTCTTAATTTTTGAATTGTTAAAAAAATTATTATATCAATAATTTTATCTGGCTTGTAATTACTCACAATAATAGTAAATTAACTTAATCTGAAAATTTTATTTACGAAAAAAATTAAAAACTCATCAAACAAATCAATCGTTAAGTAGTCTAGTTGTATAGTATTTTTAAAAGCATATATTAATTAAAGATTCAATATTTATTGACATAAAAATATTTTGTCTAAAAATATTATTTTTATACCAAAAATTAAAATTCGAATTGAAATTTTACCAAAAGAAATTATATTAAAGGAAAAAAATGCAAGTAATGTATTTGAGTTGATGGATGCCACCATCTAATTCGTATTAAAACCCTAAAAAAAAAGGCATATAATAAAAGAGAGAGAAAGAGGGAGGCACGCAGAGAGAGAAATGTGGGCCAGTAAATGAACTAAAAAGCGCGTCCGATTTCACCGGAAGTGGGGGCCCTCTCCACCACCCAATTTTATTCCCATAAAAAAACTAAAAAAACCGCGGGAAACCATTCCCCGGCCACCGCCGACGACGGGTTTTCGGTTGCTGATTAGGATATTGGGTCCCAAAAAACCCACCAAACCAAAAATAAAAAATAAAAAATAAAAAATAATAGGGACCCACCTAACTCAAAAAAGCTAAAAAAATGAAAAACAGAAACTCACAGATTCTTTGGGTGGCTAGTAGGGGCAGAGTGGTAGACAAGGCACCAAGAAAAGAAAAGAAAAGACAAGAAAACAAACAGAAAAAAAAAAAAGGCAAAGGCAGAGGAGGAGGTAAAGAAAATCTTGAGGAGAGAGAAAAGAAAATAAACCCAAAACCAAGCAAAACTCAGAAAAAGAAAGAGCGGTGATCAGAAGATGGTCGAAGAGATCCTCTGAGATCATCCTGCCTACAGGCAGTACCAGAAACTAATTATACCTACATACATTCTTTCATTCTTGAAAAGATAAAATACATTCTTCAACTATACATGTCATAGTTATATATATATTCACATACAAATAGATTTCTTCATTTTTTTCAATCCATCTATCATCCTCCTACCATTTATCTATCACCATCACCACCTCATTATTTATTTTCTTGAAGGAAATATATGTATATATAAAGATATACGAGGATTTCTACTTCTTTATGGTATGTTCCATTGCCCTGTCTGTCTTTCCTTTTGGATTGCTTGCTCTGGAGGGTATTCTTTGATTCTTTTGTTTGCTTTTTTTTAAAAATGTTCTACATTTTGCAACACTCATTTCTATTTGGTTGGTGTGGTTTTGTTCAGGTGTTTTTGTGGAGATAGAAAGGAAATATCAATAACCTGCTGAGACAGGTTATGCAAATTTTGGAGGAAAGGGAGTAGAGAAAATTTTTATAAAGTCGAGAATGAGAGACCCTGATATGATCATCATCAACAAATGTGAAGGCTTTTCTTTTCTTTTCTTTGTAACGTAGTTTTGTATAGTTAATTTGTAAATCAAACCACATTATACTACACCTTCTTTTACGGTAGTTTTTATTTTTTGAAAAAAAGAATTCTGTCAGTTGAAAAGGGGTGGTTTTTCAATAGGAAACCTGGCGATTTCGTATTATTGCAGCCACCTCCACTGCCATATTTGGTTCATCAAGCAATGGGGGGTAGATGGAACCCAAATGGATTCCAGTTCTTCTGCTTCTTGTTTTTGATTCTTGGCCTTAAAAGTCAAGGCTCTTGGTCTCTTAATGATGAGGGTAATTCTTATTTTTCACATTTGTTCTGGATATTTATTTCCATTTATGGAGATGGCAATTTTAGAGTCTTGATTTTGATACATGGATACAATGTGGGGGTGAGACATGCAGGTTTTATATTGTTGGAATTTCGTGCAAGAGTGAACTCTGATCCTTTTGGTGCATTTGCTAACTGGAATATTAATGACAACGATCCTTGCTTGTGGTGCGGTGTTCACTGTGCAGCTGGTAAAGTTGAAGCACTGTAAGTACTTAGCTACCATGGTTCTCTGTGTAAAAGGAAGAATATGATTTTTCTTGCTGTGATGCCTTTTCTGTACTTGTAGGGATTTAAATGGACTTTCGTTGGAAGGGACATTGTCGCCTAATCTTGGCAAGCTTACTCACTTGAAATCTCTGTAAGCATAGCACTACATATTGCCATAGATTGGTTTTTCTTGAGGATTTATGCTTTTAATGTATATATGTGATTTGAGCAAAAGCAAAAATTTCCTGAAAGTAATTGTTCTTTGTCATCTTTTACTCTGTTTTATGAACAGTGTGCTCAATAAAAACCATTTCTACGGTACTATTCCTAAAGAGATTGGAGGACTCACAAAACTGGAGGTGCTGGACTTGAGAGATAACAACTTCAGTGGAACAATTCCAGAAGAAATAGCAACATTGCCATCACTAAAATTCTTGTGAGTTAGCTGTAATAGATTTATTCTGCTTCCTTGGTTAATGGTTTCTTTATGAATGTAGTTACACTGACTAAAAAAAATCATCTGTGCCTTAGGTTGCTTTGTGACAATAAATTTGAAAGCAGCAGCATTCTGGAGATTGGGAGGCTCAGCTTTTTGTCTGAATTGCAATTTGATGAAAACTTTTCATGTGCTTTACTTCCTGGAATTGACTGTATAAATAGAAAGGTTGGAATTGGGTAAGTCATATGCTTGTCATTCCTCTTTAAAGCTCATTGAAACTCAGTGGAGATGCGCAATCAGCTGTTTCATAATCATTCTCTAATTATTAGCTCATTGCTCATAGCGAAAAATCTGAACCATCATTAAGCATGTTAAAAACAATATAGTAAATAATAATTGGAGCAGATTGATTCCTCTTCACATGGTTATTGATTCCTAGATTGTCTTCTTTGTTTGCTTTCTTCTAGCTGATCAGCCTCTTTGTATATCTTGGGTAGTTTGTGGCAGAGCAGTTTGAAAAGGCTGAGTGGGGCTTATTCATTGATCATGCCAATTAAAGAAGCTGTTGTAGGCTACTTAAGTGCCTTGCAACTACAGCGGTATGGAATTTATGATGTTCTATATTTGCTGTATAAATTCAATGACAATAGTTAAAGACATGCTTCTGAATATTATCTACATTGGAGGTTTCTATCATGTTCTTTCTACTGAGATTGTTTATTCTCTTGCAAGGTTCAAGCTTGGAAAAGAGACTTTGCATAAATGTAGTGACACTTGGTGTGATAAACTAGCCAGTGAGTGCAAGAAGCTTTCCAATCTTGGGTTTACTTGCATTAAAATTAACGCTGGCGAGAGACAAAGTGAAATAATTTCATTCATTGAACAGGTTCTTTGAAGGTTCACATGGTCCAAAATGTTGATATCCTTGTCAGTTCTGCACGTCGTAGGCTTTTTGAACTGTCGAGTAACCTCCCAGCTGCCCCTGCTAGTGGTGGATCTTCCTCTCAACAGATTATAGCTTTACCAACTGCTCGAAGTAGTGGAAGCTACCCAGCTATACCAAATGCAAAGAAGAGTTCACCTCCTCCTCCTCCTGTGCCAGTAGCTCCACCTGTTGAGTCCCCGCCAAAAGGATTTCAAAGTGATTCTGATGTAACTCCAACTAAAAGCGAATCCTCACATACATGGATGTATTTCGTGATTATTCCACTTGCATTTGCCTTGCTCATTATTTCTTTGGGCCTGGTGTTAATTTGCCGTAAACGAGGAGTTACAACAATAGGTCCTTGGAAAACTGGACTAAGTGGACAGCTGCAGAAAGCATTTGTTACAGGTGAATTTTAGTAAATAATGAAGAAACAACAAGACAATTGCTTTAAATTTTTCTTTTTTAACTCACTGAAATGTGTTGTAAACTTATCATCTATTTGTATATAATTCAGGGGTTCCCAAGCTAAATCGAGCAGAGCTGGAAACTGCCTGTGAGGATTTCAGCAATATAATCGACGCTCATGAAGGTTGCACTATTTTCAAGGGAACATTGTCTAGTGGAGTTGAGATTGCTGTTGCATCAACTGTAGTTACATCTTCCAAAGATTGGTCAAAGAATGCAGAGATAGCATACAGAAAAAAGGTCTGCTTCTATAATAGAGCTCAATATATAATGTTTTGAAGAGTTATCATTCAAATTTTGGAATTAAATTCTCTTGCTTATTCTATGAAGTTTCTCTACTCTTTTTTTTTTTTCCTGTTTCGTTGATGCACTGCAGATTGATACACTATCTCGGATAAACCATAAGAACTTTGTCAATCTTATTGGCTTCTGCGAGGAGAATGAACCTTTCAATAGGATGATGGTGTTTGAATATGCTCCTAATGGATCCCTCTTTGAGCATTTGCATGGTAAGTCTCTCTCTCCCTTTTTTTTTCCTTAAACCACTGGTATTCAACATCCAAAAAAGCTGACCAATGAAAATTTGAAATCATTATTGGGGGCTGAAACATTTATTCTACGTGTGCAGTTAAAGAAATGGAACATCTTGACTGGGGTTCTAGGATGAGGATTATCATGGGCACTGCTTACTGCTTACAATACATGCACCATGAGTTAAATCCACCAGTAGCACATTCTAATTTGATTTCACATCAAATCTTTCTAACAGATGATTATGCTGCTAAGGTATATATGATCCCTTTCATTTGACTGGCTTTGTGACTGTTGCTTAATTAACAGTCTCTTATAATACATATTTCTGTTTTGCCTCGTCAGATTGCAGAAGTCTATTTCTTGCCACAACCTGCAAGAAAGTCAAGAATATCAGGTGATAGTGAGTCTGAGCATTCTGAATTGCCGCCACTGGCTGATCTAGAGACAAATGTTTATAGTTTCGGGATTCTATTGCTCGAAATCATTTCTGGGAAGCTCCCGTACTCAAAAGAACAAGGGCCACTTGAGAAATGGGTAAATCTCTAATGACATTTAACAGCATTTGCTTTGCTTTGCTCTAGCTGCATGCATAGATGGTTTCTGATGAGCGTACAAACTGTAACCTTTCCAGGCTGCTGAATATTTGAATGACAAGCGGAGCATCAGCTATATGATTGACCCAACTCTCAAGGCTTTTAAAAACAATGAGCTAGACATTATCTGTGAGGTTATAGAAGAATGTATACAAGCGGATCCAAGACAGAGACCAACAATGAGGGACGTCACTTCCAAATTGAGGGAAGTAATTCCTATCTCACCAGATCAAGCCACTCCAAGACTTTCTCCGCTATGGTGGGCTGAGCTCGAGATATTATCTGTGGAGGCAACATAATAAGTTTGTCTTCTTTAATTTTTTGTTTTGATTGTGACCCTCTTCATGCCAAAATCTAAGATTAGCTTTTTGATTGGTGATCCACCCCACATCACTGAATATCATCAATGCTCGGCTTTCATACTTTTTTTTTCCTCACTGCTGCTCTATATTTGTCATACAATTTCATTGTATTCAATTGTTTTTTTTTTTTTTTTTTTTGCCATTTGATCTCCCTAGCATTTCTTTGAGAATGAGTGTATTATATTTGTTACTTGATGGGGTACAGTGCTCCCAATTGATATATGTATTTTGTGATTGAATTTTGTGGTGTGAAAAAAAATAAGGACAGAAAAATAACATATAGCACTAGGATTGTAGTATATTTCTCATGAATCGTGACAAAGGTCGTTAGTAGTGAGGTCATGGGACAGATGAAAATAAATTTCTTTTTTTAAAAAAAAAAAATTACAGTTTTACTTTCTTTTTACAAGATGATACAGAAATGGAGGAACATTTTGGTCACGACATCAAACACTTTCCATTTCTCATTCTTCTCAAATTCTAAAGCCAGCACGTAAACTTTAAGGTTATGCATGGCCAGAAATTAACGAACCAGGGGAAACATATTAATCACCGACTGATAGCTGGCTGGTAACTTGCAACACATACACCATCTGTATGGACTGCTTCCATTCATCCTATCCTATATGCCACTGCCACCTCCATGTCTATGTGTATATATAAAAGGAAAATTTGATTTTAATTTTTATACAAATTAAACAGTAAATAATTGATGACTCATTTTACTTTATTAAAAATCATTAAATTCTTATGAAAATACATATTAAATAAATATTTACCAATTAATTGCATAATTGTTGAGATATAAACGATTGTTCTAAAAGAAAACGCAAAATTTACTCACACATATATATATAATAAAAAAAAGTTAAAAAGAAAAGGGAAATTATTAAGCAAAGTCTAAACATGACAAAACCAAACCAAGCTCACTAAATCCTAAAATATTACAACAAAGCCTAGAAGAAGCCCACTAATTAGCTCCTAATGTCCTGCTCCCACCATCCTTTTCTTTGCCCCATTGCCTTAGCTGAACATGAAACGTGCTAGTAGCAGCCAAGAACTCCACACGCTGTAATGGATTCAAAACATCTAAAATTCCCTTCAAAGTTCTAAGCCTGACGCAGTCAGCTGCTTTCATAACCTTCTCTAGTCCTGCCATTACCCTCTGTAATGCTACTTGCACCAATCCTTCTACTTGGTTGATTTGCTCGCCATTCTCGACTCTAAAAATCAACCTTGCTAATTCCATCATGTTCCCATCTGCTATGGCTACCTGTTGCCTCTCCATTTCCCTCTCAACTTTCTCCTCTTCCAACCTTATTTTCAGCTTCAACTCCTCAATCTTTCTAACCTGTTCTTGTGTCAATTCAGCTAGACTTCTCGGACCACGAAGACGATTTGTTCTTAGTGAATGAACGAGTTTAAACATAGCAGAAGGCTTCCAACCAGTAACCCAAGAATATGCAGTCTCTAGAGGAGAGAGCCAAACCGGAGAAAAGAAAGCAAGAACATCTTCATGAGCTAAGGCCCATTTGAAAGTGTAGTATTCTTTATGATGTTGTGAAACTTTTGAGACTAAATCTTGTATTTCTTGATCATAAGCTCCATTCTTATTGAGTGGATCCTCTGATGAGACCACCAGTACCACCCTTGTTAGCTGTTGAAGATACTCGTCTAGTTGACATGTCCACTTCTCGAAAAACTCAGAGAATCTCTCTTCAACTTTGTTTTCCATTTCTTTTCCTTACTAGATATTGAAGCAAAGGATTAAAAAAAATAAAGATTAGCTAACATGGAAAATTGCATGTATATATAAATATACACGAAAGAAGATGGTGAGATCTGGTCAAGTGCATGGCTTACGCGCACCAAAGAGGCAGAAGTTGAAGGTCGGATTGAAGAGGTGGTTGTGACACTTTGCGATGTGGAGAGAGGACAGGGGTCAGCTTGACCAAGTTTGATGAGTCACTCGATTCACCCCACCACCTGGTGTTTGATGTTTCTGACGTTAAAAAACGTGTCAGTTAATCAAACTATGTTGTGTTCACGTACGATGAGCTAGCTGCTTCTCTCCACTCCATGCCATTAATTACAAGTTCTAAACCTTGTTTCTTTTTTTTTTTTTTGTCAAATTCTAATCCTTGTTTCTTGACATCAACATGTACGAAAATAAGAATACATAGAGCAAATTACAATTTTTTTCCCATGGAATTAGACCTAATTTCTTCTCAAAGTCGATTTTTTATTTTTATTTTTATTCTGTTATTACTTTAGTGCTTGTGATAGAATTTTGGTAAATCTCTTATATTAAAAAATATTTAGATTTTTAAATTTAATTCCTCTATTTTATTTATAAAATATATAGTTTAATATTTTAATAAAATTAAATAATTTAATTTTAATTTTTAAGTTTTTTAATTTATAATTTAAAATTTTTAAGAGTAATTATTTCTTCAACACTTTATAGTTATAAAAATCAGATTATAATTTTAATGATTCATTAATTTGCTGGATTTCATTTTAAAAATTAAATTATTCAAAATTTTAATATTTTATTTTAACAATTGTAATTTTTAAAGTTATTAAAATGAAATTTTTTTATACTAAGTGCAAAAAAGTTAATGTAAAATAAAATTGATGAAAATTTATTATTTATAATTTTTATTTAATATATTGATAGAAGTATATATAGGTCTTAAAAATTTAAATGACACTAAAAATTTTAAAATTTAAAATAATAATAAATTTTAGGGACTAAATTTTTTATAATATTTAAATAGAGAGATTAAACTGTTTTATCTTGATAAAGTACAAGAATAAAAATATTATTTTAATATAAAAGATTCACCAAAACTGATTAAAGTGTTAACGACATGAAAATTGAGGGATAAAAAAATTTATTTTCCAAATAAAAGGAAAAAAAGTGCAAAATAGATTAAATTTCAGCAAAAAATGTAATTCACAAAAATAAATATTATATATAGCAGTATTTTTAATGCCATATGCATTTAAAGGTTATTAAATTTTAATTAATTTAATGAATAGAATAAAATAAAAAAATTTATTAATTAATTTAATATTTTAATATGATCGTAAATAACATAATTTTAATTTAAAAATTTATCGAATGATTGTGTATTCATCCAACAATTAGAACACCTAATGATTCTGTATTCATCCAACAATTAGAACACCTACATAAGTTAAACATACCCTCAATTAATTTCCCTAAATATACCCCGGAGTAAGGTTAAGGTTAGTCCAATAGATAATTAAAGAAATCAAATCAAAGATTTAATGTTCACATTCAACTTTAAAATAATTGTTCGAATCGGTTAGGAAAAAAAAAAGGTTTAAATTAGATTTTGAATTTAAATGCTAATATATAATCGTATTAAATTAATTATTAAAAAATTTTTATTTAAATTAATTATTAAAAAATTTTGTCACCTTTATAATAATTTAGAGACATTTAAAAAAGTAAAATTATATTATATGTTGTTGTTTGACCAAACTTTTCAAAATTATGGTTATCTTTTTTTCTCACTTTTACCTCTCTGTATTTTTATAAAACACTTTTTTTTTACGATGTGTGCCTTTTTCTTCTTCTTATAATTTTGCAAAATTATCAAAATTTTTGTATTTTCAACCAAATTCATCATTAAAAATAATAAAATTTGCAAAATTAACCCCATCAACAATGAATTTTTTGCTGTAAAGAAAGCTCAAACGATTATAATTGATGTTTTTTTTGCTTCTTCTTTATTTTTTTGATTTTGTTTTTGGATTTGTATTTCTAATGCAACCGGTGTCAATAGATTTTTATCAATTTATGGATTTTTTTTTAATTTGATGAGTTGATATCATTTTTTTATTGAAATTTGGGTGATTTTTGAATTATACTTTTTTTCTAATTTTATTTTTAAATTTATATTTCTGGTGTTATATATATTGAAAAATTTCTGTTAATTCATGAGTTTTCTTTGATTTGGTGAGTGTTTGTTGTAATTTTTTATTATTTTGATTGTTTCAATTGTTTTGATTTTTTTCAATAAGCATAATTTATTTTTATTTGATTGTTTCAATTGTTTTTATAATTATTTTGGTTATTTTCTGGTATATAAAAATAATCATCATATTTTTAAATATTTTTTGTCAAATATTATATTTTTGAAAGAAAAAATTGATTATATTTTAAAATTATTTTAATTTTTTTTTATTATTTATGAAAAAATCCCTTAAAAAATTATCACAACAGATTTATAGAAAATGACTAACCTATATTGTAAAGCCCAAAGCCTCCTTCTCCTCCAAGTGACCAATAAAATCATCCCAGCACTCAATTGTATATGGGCCTTTTTTTTCTCTCTCTATCTTCCCTATATAGCCTGATCAAAGTTCAAGTTCCAAAATCTTTCTCATGCCCTTGGGTTGCATTTGGACGTCTTCAATGAGTACATGTACATGGGTTGGGGTCTCCTAAGCACTTGCCATTAGCCTGATCAAAGTTCAAGTTCCAAAATCTTTCTTGCGCCCTCACGTCTTGGGTTGCATTTGTATCTCTTCAATGAGTACATGGGTTGGGATTTCCTAACTGGAGTTCTGTTTGAGCAGCAACTTCAAGAATAGTTCTGCCTCTCAAATATATGATCTTTTTTATTTTATTTTATTTTTCTGTCTACAGTCAATATTTGTAAATAGAAAAAGGGACAAACAATGAACATAGCCGGTCGCGACAAAGTAGAATAAGATAAACTTTTTTATTAAAATTATTTTTATATTTTAGAGAGTAAAAAATTCTACGTTGTATGGATATAATTAGCAGAATTTTTTCAGTATTTATATTTTTATATTTTTGTGTCCGTCTTATCTACACTCTTTAATTAGAAATTATTTTTTATTTGAATCATTTTTTCTCGTATTTTCATATCTGTATCCTTACAATCTAGGTCAAATAAATTAAAGTAAAGTATTTATACAAAACGTTTATAAAAATTATGTTCCTGTGGTTTTTGAACAAAATCCAAACAAAATGTGAAGATCAGAAGATAAAGAGTGTGTTATGTCTGCCATAGCATTTCAACCTCCAATTTATTTACGTATGTATCTTTGTTAAATAAATTTCTTTTTAATTCAATTGATCAAATAAAAAATTTGATTTATCTCAACAATTTAACGACAACAAAATTCATATTTTTCATTCCAGGTGCACTGGTTTTAGATATTTTCGGAAAACTTTATCCCTTTGCTACGAAAGAATTTGGTTTTGTAACTTGATCTTTAGTTTCTTCCTTTAACATGCAACAAATACAACCGATCAACAAACAATTTTCTTACAAAATAACCGCCTAATATGTATATTTATGCAATGAGATGTTTAATTATTTATTACCCAATTGCACATTGATTAATTTTTTAAACACATTTTAAGGGAGATGACAAAAAGAGATGGAGCTCGGAGTTGAACCTCACTAGCAACAATGATCGGACAATTTTACATTTGTGTTTTTATTTGGAATTAGGACCGTAAACGAGTCACGTTGCTCACAATTAATTCAGTATACGTCTTGATAAAAATTCGTTTGAATTTGTATATTGAAACTCGTTTAATAAATGAGTTAAGTTCAAATTATATAACGCTCGTGAACAAGTTCAAATAGAAGATCACGAGTCAGCTCATAATTTTAATATTTAATAATTTAAATTTATATATATAATATATAAATTTTTATTATAAAAAATATTTAAAAAAATATATTATTACAATAAAGTCATACGTTTTATTAAGAATATTATAATTTATTTAATAAATAATTTATTTTCAATTTTAATATATAATTTTAATTTATAATTTATATTTTTAAAAATTTCTTTAGGCTCGCAAACAGTTCGTAAATATCAAATGACATAACAAGCACGACTCAATTATAAACGAATCAAGTTTAAACTAATCAAAACTCGACATAATTATACCCCTAGATATTACACTTTTAAATTAGATAATGTAAGAGTTTTTTACTTTTAATTTTAAAAATTTAACTCCTCTTCTATCAATGAATTACTTAGTTGCTGCAAAAAGCCAAAGTATTTTATGAGTAGAGTGTGAATATCGATCATTCAAAAAATAAAAAAAATTGTGTACATTCAAAATATTGCATTTTATAATTATATATTTCTAGATATATAAAAAATTCACTCTACATATTTTATACCTAATTAATACAACTTTTTCCATATATATATATAATTTCACAAGTGCCAAAATGGGCGATGAATTGGCTTTTTAAACAACATGGGTTATTTTGAATTTATATCCAAGAGCAAACTAAAAACAGAGTTGTAGCTGAAACAGATAAAGAAGAAGAGCAATAAAAACACTAAATGATTCATAAAGATTTAGCCCTCAAAGCTTACGTCCTCTCCTCAACAACTTGTTGAGAGTTTTAATCCACTATGAATTTACTTCAAGGTGTAGATTAAACCCTTACAAGATTAAACCCTTACAAACTTAAACCAAGCTACCCAAGTGTTTTCTTAAAGCTCACACTCAAATCCAAATGCTAAGAACAACCCTCTTAGCTTACAAGTATTTAAAACCCTCACCCAACTTACTCAATCTCACTATTGAGCTAGTGAATAAAGGAATTAAACATTCACCAACCCACACTCAAGAACACTCTTGAGATAGAAGAGATTACAAAGAATAAAGATGAAGAATAAATTCAAGTGTAAATGCTCAAAGATTGCTCTAAATGTGTTTGCTCAACTTTGTTCTCTTCCTCCAGCTGATTTCAGAGTAGTATTTATACTCTCATAGAGAAAAAGAGTTGTTGGATGTGCATTTACTACAAACAGAGACGTTTAAACCACCAAAAAAAAGTAGGCTAGCGACTTTATTATGATCATAAAAAGTTCATCATGATCATGACAATTAGGGGTGCCAAGATAGGATTTTGAATTTTCGCGCTTTCATGATCATGATACTGGTGGTGACAGTCCGTCACTATCATAGTCATGATCATGACACTGGTGGTGACTAGTTTTGTGAATTTTACAAAAATTACAAATTTAATTTTTGTAATTTTGCTAGAAAATTTTTTCTAATGATTTGAATTCACTTTGTGACCACTTATAATGAAGAATTTCCATCATTTTTTACCAAATCTGACTTCAGCTTTTGCCATAAAAATTCGATCTTCGATTTTGCCTTTTGTCATAGTTATGATGCATTTATCACAACTTGTGCCACAACTGATTGTTTCAACTTTAATCAACCTGAATAGAAATACTTAAATACTCGGATTAAATATAATTTTACTTAATTATTTGTGACTATTGAAAAATGAATGTTTTACCCCTCAAGGTTCAACAAAAAAAAAATATATATATATATACCTGAATATAAATACTTAAATACTCGGATTAAATATAATTTTACTTAATTATTTGTGACCATTGAAAAATGAATGTTTTATCCTTCAAGGGTCAACAATATATATATATATATATATACACACACACATACGTGATTCATGCATAAAAAATTACTCATAATAGTAAAAAATTATTAAATATATACTTGGATATTATTATTATTATGGCTATTATTATTATTTAATCAAATAAAATAATAAAAATATTATTTATTTACACAAAAATTTAATATTAACAACTTAATATTGCTAGAATTCATTGCAAATTTGATAAATTTTTTATTTAAATAATTATATAATATTTCTTTAATATTTTTATAATTATAACATTTTTTTCAACTCTAAAACTAATTTTATATAAAAATATTATGTCCATAATTAATGATAAGATAATATAAATCATTATTTATCTTCTTAATGAGAATTTAAAAATAATAAATTTTTTTATTTATATAACAATTTAAATATTACAACCTCATTAAACATATAATTTATTACAATTGTAGTAAATTTATTATTTGAACTGTGACACTATATTTCTTCAATATTTTTAATCTTCATAATTTTATTTACTCGAAAAATAATTTAATGTAATTTTTTAAATTTCAGCTTATAATTAAGTAATAAATATTAATTAATTTAATTTTAACTTTTTATTAAATTTTATAAAAATATGTAAAAACGATGATTATAATACTTTCCTTATAGAAATATTACTCTCAAACAAATTATATGCTCTGTTTTTGAAAATATGATTATAGATACAAGATAAATAAAAAAAATTAATTAATTTAATTATAATTTTTTACTTAATAAAATTTAATTCAATAAATATTTAAAAAATAATAAGAGTATTATTTTATTTATATGTCAATCTAACTTTTCAATATTAATAGTGTTACACTATAACATGATAATTTATTACAATTGCTTGTACTAAATTATATATAGTTTTAGGGTTCATTTTAGCATGCATTTAGAGGTTTTAGGTGCATTTAGATTAGTTAAATTAGTGTAAATATATACTTTTATATTTTGTTTTAATTTTTCAGAGAAAAGTGAATTTGGAGGTGAATGGTGCTTAAATGGAGCAAAAGTAAGCCGAAACAGAGCCAAGATGCAGGGGTGAGTGTTTTGTGGTGATCACATAATAGATTGGATCACAGAATCCTCGAAGTAAAGACAAGCAATCATGGTTGAACGTCTGTGGCTATCGCAGAAGATTGGCGATCGCGGAGTTCCTAAGTCCTAGTCCTTATGTGACTAGTGCATCACTAGTTCCTTCAAGCATGCCCCTCTACTACGATTGCAGATGCACTTGTGATCGCAAGTAGACCGATTCCATCAAAGAAATGCTGACGTGTACCAATTAAAAGAGCAAATCTAGGAGAATATGAAAGGACATTCTAAAGGGGGTACTTATGGACATTAGCCCTGAAATTCAGCAAAGAACCTGGACACAAGATCCCTTTCACCAATCAAAGAAAATACACCCAAAAGAAGAAAGAGAAAGATGATAAAAAAGAAGCTAGGAGAAATGAGCCATTGAAGACGTTTAGAGCTTCTTGATAATATTTCTTTTATCCCATCTCTTCTCTTAATACAATTTTGGATATTTATTTGAGTTGTATTTTATTTGGGTGATGAATTCTAAAGCCATGAGTGGCTAAGTACTTTTTGTTGCTAGGATTGATAAACCTATGTGAATTAAGTTTATTAGTATAGATTTTTTTTTATGTTTATTACTTGTTATGTTCATTGTAATGCTTGTGTATGTTGTGGGTACCTACTATAACTAGTTTAATTAAAGTTATGCATTGAGAGATGGTAACTTTAATAGATCTATGAACATATGTTGATAGATTAATGACTACAGATAGCTTGACCTTTAATCAATTCCCTTTGGGTGTGCTTTAATTTATTTGATGGAGATTGCTTAATTTTAGGTGATGATGAGAGTTAAGCTTTAAATTTATAATTGAATTCAAATAGATTCAATCAATTAGAGTTTGAAAGAGACTAATTGTGACCTTAGGAAACCCGGGACTTGCAATAGTATAAATGAATCTAATTAATAACTTAACAAATGTGTGGTGACTCAATTCCTAGCAGCCAATTTATATATTGATATCTCCTTGCAATCATTTAGCTTAGTGTTTACTTTAATTGCTTGTTAATTCAATTGTTATAAGTATAGTTTTCTCTTTGAATTATTTGCAAGCTCTAAATAAAGCTAATTAAAATTAATAGGTGATTAATTATCAATTCTCGTGGAATGATACTTTACTTATCACTTTATTATTTGTGAAGTGTGCTCTAAAAAGTAGGCAACGACAATTTTAATAAATTTTTTATTTGAAAAATTATGCAACACTTTTGATATTTTTATATAAATAATAATCTAATTTTACAAACTTAATAGAGTTATAATACAGTAATTTATTACTTTTTTTTATGAATTTTCTATTTAAACACAACAATCTTTCAACAATATTTTTGACGTTAATATTTTTCACAATTAATTATTTTATAAAATTTATTTATTTTGATTTTAATTATTTACTTATTAAATTTAATATAATAAGACTTGTAAAATTATATTATCTAATTTGATTTATATTCGATAAAATATAAGTATACCTAGTTAAAATTAAAAAAAATTAACAAAATTACTAAATTTTTAATTAATTTAATTTTTTTAGAAATAAAATAAAAATTAACATAATTAAAATTAAAAACATATTTTAATTAAATTATAATTATATTTTAATTAATTTAATTTTTATTAAAAATAAAATATAAATTAAACTAATTAAAATAAAAAATCTATTTTTAATTAAATGAGAATTAGAATTTAATTAATTTAATTTTTATTAATAAATTACTAAATTATTCAATTTTTATATAATAATGAGTGCAATTTTTTTTAAATTTTATATGTTCTCTTTCGTACATATTTATATATGTCCTTCGTACATATTTAAATATATATCAAATATTATAGATTTGGAATAAATAATTTTTTTACTTATTTGTAAATTAATAAAAACTGAAATATTTAAGCGTGGGTCGAACCTAAAATAACCTAAGGTCCTCAGTGGAGATTGAAAAGTTTATCAGTTTCTGCTACGACAACACCAATACTTAGAAAAAGTCCAAAACATATACCAAGATTAGGCACAAGGAATCTCTCTTTAATTTGCCTCGCCTAATCTAGCACTCACTCTCATTTGTATATGTCGTAACTCCCTTATATAAACAAACTGTAAGCTTTTGTTGTTTGATCTACAAATCACACAGTGCCCGCACTTAAATTTTCCGAAGAGCTAGCTGAAGCTCTTTCAATCAAGTTTTCAAGATTGGAATCGCCAAGCCATACTAAGGGCCGGAGTACCTTCACTGTACAAGAACGGGCAATCTAGGCGAGCTATCATCACAGCAGCTGAATATGGTAAACGATTTGCATTGCAAAACTATCAAGCAAGAAGAGAAATTGATGAATACCCGAATGGCGAGTTTGCAAGAAGACATAGCTGATGAGCCTATTTCGGTGATTGCCAAGGAACAGAGTCATGCTGGCGACTCCAATGAGGAAGTGGAGAGAGCTCTTGAAGATCATGATCAAGCTATGGAGCGTCTATTAGTGGATGCTGATGACTTGAGGTTAAATACGCTTAAGGAGTGGATTAATATTTTAACTCCTGTTCAGGCTGTGAATTATTTAGCTGCTGCAAAGAAGCTTCACTTGTGCATGCATGAGTTGGGTAAAAAAAGGGATGTTGCTCGTGGCATAAGAACTTAAATAGCTAGGGCTATTTACCTTTTTACGTACTTTTTAAAAAAATTTCATTTTTATGGTACTTGTTTTTCCTATTTTTACTTTAAAAAATTTATTTCCCCATTTGAAACACTGAAATTGCAAGAGGATAAAAATTCATACAAATATTTTGTAGTCTTACTAGCGAAATATATATAAAAAAAGGTTTAACCACTATTTCGCCAGTCACCTCATGCACACACATCACACACAGTTACAAAATTTTTTAAAAAATTACTATATATTGAATTTTGTTCATGTACTTCAAAAATTTATTTATTTTAGTCATTTTGACCAGTAGGGTGAGGGAAACGTACTCGTATATTCAATTTTATTTTATTTGGTCAGATGATTAAATTTTTACGTTATTAAAGTTAATAATAATAAAAATAAATGGTTTGCATGTAAAATTTTTTAAAAAATTACTGTGTATCAAATTTTGCTCATGTACTCTAAAATTTTATTTATTTTAGTCATTTTGACCGGTAGAATGAGAGGAACGTGCTCGTATATTCGATTTTATTTTATTTGGTCGGATGGTTAAATTTTTACGTGATTAAAGTTAATAATAATAAAAATAAATGGTTTGCATGTAAATTCTATACTCTAAAATTTTATTTATTTTAGTCATTTTGACCGGTAGAATGAGGGGAATGTGCTCGTATATTCAGTTTTATTTTATTTGGTCAGATGGTTAAATTTTTACGTGATTAAAGTTAATAATAATAAAAATAAATGGTTTGCATGTAAAAAAATTACTGTGTATCGAATTTTGTTCATGTACTCTAAAATTTTATTTATTTTAATCAGTTTGATCGGTAGGATGAGGGGAGTGTGCTCGTATATTCGGTTTTATTTTATTTGATCGGATGGTTAAATTTTTACGTGATTAAAGTTAATAATAATAAAAATAAATGGTTTACATGTAAAATTTTTTAAAAAATTAATTTTGTTCCTGTACCCTAAAATTTTATTTATTTTAGTTATTTTGACCGGTAGGATGAGGGAAACATACTTGTATATTTGATTTGATTTTATTTGGTTGGATGGTTAAATTTTTACTTTTTTTTTTAATTAACTTGTACAAGAGCAAAAAAGAAAATTTCAAACTCATTTCGCCAGTAGCACTGACAAAATGACTGTACAGAAATTCTATCCCCTCCATCTAAACCAAAAGTAATATATATTGAGAATATATTTGAGAAACTGCCATAAAATTTAAAATTATTTCAAAAAGCATCATAATATGAGAATTTTGACAAATTTTTACCACAAATAAATAAATTGCCCTAAATAGCTATGTGAGTAGTACTGTATAGATATATATTGCAAGTGTTTTTTTTGTTGTTCTTAAATCTTGAGACAGAAAGCATTGCAAGGCATTCCTGTGCTTTTACTGTTCACATAACTAATGATATGTCGGCATGTAGATATGATCTATAGCTAGTTTAGACTGTAACTAGTATTGTGTGTATTTATTATATGATCTATAGCTAGTTTAGACTGTAACTAGTATTGTGTGTATTTATGTATAATAATGCTCTCTTGGCTATAACAGGCGTATGTCAGTGTAGTGTTTGTTTTCTGTTTTTCTAGGCGCTTGCCTTGTTCCCAATTAAAAAAAAAAAAAAAATAAAGATTTATATAGTGGGTAGCCACGGCGCACTGAAGCGTCGTTATTTATTACAAAATAACTAAAATAATTTTAGTTTAAATTTTTTATTTTTATTAGATTACTAAAAAAAAATTAGATTAAGAGTATTTAAATTTTTATACGACGGGTTCAACCGTATGCAACTTAGATTTTAGATTAAAATTTTTTTTTTACAGACGATGAATGTTTAAACCCTTGTACGAAGGGGTCACCTATATGCAACTTAGGTTTTAGATTAAAATTTTCTTTTACAAATGACGAATATTTAAATCCTTACACGATAAGTTCACTAGTGTACAATTTAAGATTTAGATTTAAATTTTTTTTTACAGATTATGGATATTTAAATCCTTGCACAACAAGTTCATCTGTGTGCAACTTATATTTAGATTCTTAAAAAAATTAATTAAATTTTCAAAAAAAAATAAAAAAGTAAAATTATAATTTGTTGCAACTCGCGATGGACTATACATGTCGCAAAGCGTTCAAAAAAAAAAGCTTTGTTAGAAAAAGGCCAAGCGTCCAAAAATGGAAATCGGGATCTGAGTGGAAAAGATTTTTTTACAAATTGTTTTGTAGATGAACACTGCAATTTGAGTTTCATCTTTTTTTGTATATATAAATAGATTTTTGTTCTATTTAAATCTTTCAGATAAGATTTCAATGAATTTCTTAGATTAAAAAAATATTTAAATTTCTCTTTAAAATACACACTTTAATCTCTTTATTTTATAAAAATGTACAATTTAATTCCTCTATTTTAATAAAATTAAGGTCTATTGTGAAAAAAATCTAAACGTTTGTGATATTTTGTAATTTTACACAACTTTTTAATTTGGTAAAAATGTCCTAATTTATCAAATATTTGGCAATTTTAACACAAATCATTATTTGGTCAAAATTAAATAAAAACGTTGACGTGGCACCATGTATGTAGGCGGCGAAGTTTAGCATGCGCCCAAGTGTTGGCGACCACGGCACTGTGCAAGCTCAAGGCTTGCTAGAAAATACAAGATGGACTTGGGGCCCATATTGGAGATGGAGTCACCACTCGGGTGAAAACCGGGACACACTTTATAGCAACTAGATTCCACGAGGGTACCCAGAAGCCGTCATCAGAGATCAGGTTTGGAAACTGGGAATGGACTTTTGAATGCCCACTCAACCTTGCGGTTGACCTCCATGTGTGTTTTGTATTTTATTACCTTTGATTATTTGATTATTTCCTTATTATTAGATGGATCACATTCATTTCTACTTTTACAATTACCAACTTTGCACATTAATCCTCTTTGCATGCTTATCAACCCGACATATATCACAAATAATTTTACAACAAATAATAAAGAGGGGGAAGGATTAGGGATTACAACACTTTATACCATAAAAAGAGGAATAAACTGATAATAAACCAAAAATAAACCGATGGTAAATCATAAATAAACCTCTCAAGAACCAATTAAAGAGATGATCTCCTAATGATTAAGAAAACCACTCCAAGATTTTTCCAAAACTTGGAGGATTAAACTTTTCACAAGTAAAAGAAACTAAGAAGCAACAAAGAGAATCCAATGTTGTTAACTTCATACATAATAAACACAACTAGTTGATTAAACACAATATATTGACTAATTGCGTGCAATACAAGATATATGACAAGGAACATACATGAAATATGGAAAATTATACAAAATCAACATACTATATAAAAGCAGAATCATACAGAATTCTGGCCAGGAGGCGATCGCCTCTTCAACAGAACACAACAGATCACATATTTCTTAAAACTGAAGCAATCTCCTAAACAAGTTTAAATGAGCAAAGCTCTATGCAAATACACAAAACACATAATTTTTTCTCAATACTTCATGCAATCATACTCTCAAATGATTATAAACTCGATGTTAAGTAATAAAAATCAAGAAATGAAACTTTAAGTAACATGAAAAGCTTTAAAATTTGAAAATGGAAGCTCTCACTAATTGAACTCGTTTGATGTACGTAACTGAGCCCTCAGAGCTTAATTTATTATTTTTGATGATCTTGGATGCAAGAACTTCTTCTTCCTTCTCAAGGATTTGAATTCTCAAGCAAAACTCTTCTTCTTCTTCTCTTTTTTTTTTCTCCCAAGCTCCCCTCCTTTTTCAGAATGGCCAACCTCCCCCTCTTAAAACTAGCTCCAACCCCTTCCTTTAAGCAAACTCTTTTTTTTTTTCTAATCCCCAAAACCAAGACCAAATATAAATCTCTCATTCTTCATCATTGCCTCTCCTCTTTTCTCTCATTTCTTTTCCTTTAAAGTCTTATTTTCACACATAAATCTGAAGATTAGAGATATATGGGCCCTCCCTATGTGTAATGAGGTAAAAAAATGCATTTAATGCAAAGTAGATCGGCTACTGAAGAGGTGTCGCCTCTTTGGGCCCAGGTCGAAGAGGTGTCACCTCTGGGGAAGAGGCAATTGCCTCTTTAAAGAGGTGATCACCTCTTCAGCCTAGCCTGGGCTTGGTCAATGGGTCAACGGGCCTTAACTAGGTGTTTTAGGTTTAAATTTGACATTTTGGGCTCTCGAGTCCATTCTAGAAAAGGTTTCGAGTTTTCTTAAATTTAAAATCGTTCTATCTCATCATTAGACTTTCATTACGGGCCGGTCAAACCAAGGGTGTCTATAGTTTACCCCCTTGGTTTTTCAAAAAATGGATTTATGAAATCAATTTTTTTTGAAAAAGCAACATGCATTAAAAGCGGTAAGAATGACATACCTGACCTGCAAGCTTCACTTGGGTCGTCAGCTTTGGGAATTCAAACCCGAGAGGTCGAACTTTAACTTGAAACATGACCGTGATCCTCGAATTTTCCTTGCCCGATCAGCCACTTATTATAGTTGAGGCATGATTCTCGAGTTTTTCTGCCTCAAGAAGTCACTCAGTAGAAGATAAAAGGGAAACGTGATTGTGTTCCTCGGGTTTTTCTCACCTGATCATTCACTCATTATAGTTGAGGAG
Source organism: Mallotus repandus (assembly GCA_949671775.1). Lineage (NCBI taxonomy): Eukaryota > Viridiplantae > Streptophyta > Magnoliopsida > Malpighiales > Euphorbiaceae > Mallotus > Mallotus repandus. The sequence continues at coordinate 22,131 of CATIWM010670558.1, forward strand.
TGATTCTCGAGCCTTTCTGACGTGAGAAATCACTCAGTAAAGGGATGAAAATATGACTGTGATCCTCGAATTTTTCTGACTCGAGATGCCACCTAATAAAGAAGACATGAAATGTAACCGTGTTCCTCGGGTTTTTCTGGCCTGATCAGTTACTCAATATAGTTTGACGTGAATCTCAGGTTTTCCTGGCCCGATCTTCATTCAGTAGAATAAGATGTGAAATGTAATCGTGTTCCTTGGGTTTTCCTGGCCCGATCAGTTACTCATTATAGTTTAGCGTGAATCTTAGGTTTTTCTGGCCCAATCTTCACTCAGTAAAAAGAAAAAAAATCACTTAGGGGATTCAAACCTGACCAGACACTTCTTTACAATGCGCACTTCGGGTATTCAAACTCGACCAAACACTCTTGAAAAAGAAAAATGCACTTCGGGGATTTAAACTCGACCAAACGCTTCTTGAAGAAGGAAGATGCACTTCAGGGATTCAAACCCGACCAGACATCCTTGAAATGCACATTTCGGGGATACAACCCGACTAGACGCTCTTAAATAAAAGAATGCACTTTAGGGGTACAAGCCGACCAGACATTCCTAAAACGTGAATCCTGAGAATTTCATTCCCGAGAAGTTACTCATAGAAATTTACATTGTCAACCTCGGGGGCGTCAAGCAAGAACAAGCAACAAGTGTCATATAGCCTCGGCAGTATCAGGAAAAAATAAACAACGAGTGTCATATAGCCTTAGGAGCGTTAGGCAGGAACAAACAAAATATGTCGTATAGCCTCGTAGGTATCAGATGAAGACAAACAACAAATGCCATATAACCTCGGAGGTGTCAGGCTAAAATAAACAACAAGTGCCGTATAGCCTCGAGAGCGTCAGGCGAAGACAAACAACAAATGGCATATAGCCTCTGGGGCATCAGGTGAAGACAAACTACTAGTACCGTATAGCCTCGAAAGAGTCAAGCGAGAACTAAAAACCAGTGCCATATATCCTCGGGGGCGTCAGATGAAGATAAACAACTAGTGCCGTATAGCCTCGGGGGTGTTAGGCGAGAATAAATAACTAGTGCCATAGGCGTCAGGCGTGAACAAACAACAAGTGCCATATAGCCTTAGAGGCATTCGGCAAGAACACACTAAGCCATATAGCCACGCAGGCATCAGGTGGAGTCAAACAAAATGAGCCATATAATCATGCAGGCGTCATACAAAGAACTTAAGCAAAACATCACCCTATACACGAAAGCTAACTTCATATTCAGAAAAGTTCAAAACTGGTGTATGCATGATTCATGAACTTTGAAAGCTTTCAAAAACTGATAACATAAGCTCATGTGCACTGTTATGTGAAAGACATGCATTACTCTAATGTCAACATGTATGAAATTTTAAAATAATTCTTTACAAAAGACTCATGTATGCATGAACTAAGGCAAATAAGAAATTTTGGATGATTTAGCCAAGTGCTTTTTCTGTCTAGAGCTAATCTTTGGGAACTAACTCTCCTTATATCAAAGAATCCGAATTCAAAAATTGAATTTATCAAAGATTGTTGTTGAGACCGACATATCCAAATGGAACAGAAATTATGATCCTATCATAATTAAATTAGGATGATGACAACAAATACCCCTAGCTTGGTTTCCTTTTTGGAATGTTTTGCTGTTATAAGACGAGAGTGCTTGACCTTCTGTATAGAAGAGATTTTATCTACCCCCAATTTAAGAATTCGTTAAAAGATTCTGTGATTCTTGAGATTCAACATCTCATATGATCTTAAAATATGCCCCCAGTTGAGGAATTGATGGACTGTATCACTCTTGCACCACAAAACAAAATCTTATGAACTCTCGAATTACTCTTCTTAGAATGAAAGTGCAACCAATTTTATCTTATATTCCTTCTTTTGCCTAGGTCGCCCTCTTTTGAGAGTTTTTGAACCTAGTTGGGTCTTTTATTTTTTTCTTCTTTTATTTTCCCTCTTTTGCCTAGGTCGCTCCCTTTCTGGGAGTTTTTAAACCTAGCTGGGTGGTTGTAAATTCATATTGATGATTGACCATTGTTTTGTCATGCTCAATGTCTATATTGCCATTTCGGCTACTGATCACTCAATACCCTTGTTGCTGATTGTCGGTCGTTAATGTCACACTCATAATGCTGCTTACTGCAAAACTTGTAAAAGAGTTCATGTCTAACACTTCACGTGCTAACATATTTCGATTATGCCCATTTTAAATGATTACTCTTTCATTATAACCATACACGCTACATTATGCTTGTTATTGATCAGCCCTTTGTGGGTTTTCTGACCAACTATTTTTCAGCTCATATTGGGTAGAAATCTTGGGGTTAGGGTTTTGAGTTTGGCATTATGAGGAATTTTGAATGGTTATACAGGATTGAATTTTCAAATATAGGGGGACAAAAACTTTTCTTCTCTTCTTTTTCTTCTTTTCACCTCATTTTCCTTTATTTCTTTTTTTTTCTTTTCTTCTTTCTT